>JANHGN010020299.1:0-12626 GCA_024605025.1 Megaceryle maxima | reverse complement strand
CCAGTAATAACAATAATACTAGTGAAATAAAACAAATTATATACAACACAACTGCTCACTGCCCAAATGACAGTCTCCCAGGCGCAGTAGGTTAGTATGTCTGTGACCCCTCTCAGCTTCTTGTGAAAATAATCTCTATCCTAGGAAAATCCAGGACATTCAGTAAAACATAAGTGCTAGGGGGTAGCAGAAGAAAAATATTCTATGATCCCATTAAGTGTTTAAACAAACTTGGATGCCGCAGTCACAAAAAGGAAATATTCTAAACAGGGAAAAAAAAAACCAATCATATGTATCAGAAATACATATGAATGATTTATTATTTCAGGATCCCATTGCATGATTTCTGACCAGTTTTTAAGAGACTGAGTGCTTTTTGATGTTCATGTTACTTAGAGCTCTGGGCAACACCCATCACTGTCATTCACAAGATGGATGGTTGTAACTGCTATTATGTCTACTGTGTGCAGTTTCAGAGTCACTAATATAAACGTTATATGGTTTATTGCTTTATGGAAAAATGAGCCTTTTAATGCAGCATGGCTCTGGTTATTCTTCATTACCTGAAATACTGTGGAAGAGCTTGTATGTCTAATGAGAATTATAGATTCAGCGTAGAGTGTACAAAATATAATTATCACTGTTTCCAGACTATAAAAGGGTCTTATTCATCATGTACAAAAACATTCAGGCAATATTAAGAAACTTCATTCTTACTTATTAAGCTGACAGCATAGAAAAAGCACATAATATTAAGGAAGTAACCATAAATCTTCCCATTTCAGTAGGGTTTTTGTGCAGCATTTGTTTGTTCCTGAATGAAGGTGATAGTCGTATGGCAAAGCCTTCTGTCCAAACACAAATATTGTCTATTTTCCTCTCTCTATTTCTGTATATAGACATGTACAATTGATGATACCATATATGACCTTGTCTTCCATTTTCCGGTAACATTATAAAAGACTATAGACCAAAATCTAAATATCTACTAAATGTATACAGACTGCAGAACACTGGGAAAAATTAGGGAATATTTGATCCACTGTTTAACTGAAGAGGTTGTTTAGATCTGGCTTTTCCTCCATAATAATGTATTTGTTCAGAAATATGACTGTGCATATCAATATGTCATACAACATGACTACTTCTCAGAATAAGTATTAGATAATCACCATGTTCTAGATTTATAGTTAGCGTTATGGCCTTATCATAGACTTCTAGGAAAAAATCTGGAGGACTTAAGTATCTTTATATATTTTCATAATAAAGTGGTAGAAAAATTTTGGTAAATGTATCTTCATTTGAAATATGTGCACTGAATGTAACACAAATTTCCATGCATTCAAACAGTAGCAGTGGCTTTTCAGAAGGACTAGAACAAAAAGACATTTATTTAACTGTTTATTATTTCTTTTAGTTTAGTTTGGTTTCTTAAATTCAGCTTTAGAGCTTTTTTTTTTTTTTCACTTAGATTAGGCTTTGTTTTTAAGAGATGTTCACTCTAATTGCTGGAGCTAATTTCTGAAATGAAAAGCTACCATAGAAGATCACAATGTGTGACTTCACAGAAGTTTACTGAGATTAAGTTCCAACTTTGCTCTGTTGCTACCATAAAAGTGAGGGGAGAAAAAAATCTACCACATGATGCTAAGTGTCTCAAGTTTCTTATAGGTATAAACATAAATTTCCTCTGAGTTGTATAAATCATAGGCAGAATCATAGAATGGTAGGGGATAGAAGGGACCCCTGGACATAACAGAATCCAACACCCCTGTGCCAGAGCAGGATCACCTAGGACAGGCCACACAGAAACAGATCCAGGTGGGTTTTGAAAGACTCTAGAGAAGGAGATTCCATAACAACTCTGGGCAGCCTGTTCCAGGCTCTGTTACCCTCACAGTTAAGAAGTTTTTCCTCATCTTCAGATGGAACTTCCTGTGTTCCAGTTTGTGACCATTGCCCTTTGGCCTATCACTGGGCACCACTGAAAAGAGACCAGTCCCTTTTACTTGACACCCACCCTTCAGATATTTGTAAACATTAATAAGATCCCCTCTTAGTCTTCTCTAGACTAAACAGTCCCAGGTCTCTCAGCCTTTTCTCATAAGAGAGATGTTCCAGGCCCTTAATCAACTTCATAGCTCTCTGTTGGACTCTCTCTAGTATTTCACTGTCCCTCTTGAACTGGGGAGACCAGAACTGGACACAATACTCCAGATGTGTTCTCCCTAGGGCAGAATAGAGGGAGAGGAGAACCTCCCTTGACCTGGTAGACACACTCTGCTTTATGTACCCCGAGATACCATTGGCCTTCTTGGTGATCAGTGCACATTGCTGTCCCATGGATAACATTGTCCACCAGGACTCCTAGGTCCTTCTCTGCGGAGCACCTTTCCAGTAGGTCAATCTATACTGGTGCATGGTGTTATTCCTCCCTAGATGAAGGGCTCTACACTTGCCCTTGTTGAGTTTTGTTAGTATCCCCTTTGCCCAACTTTCCAGCCTGTCCAGATCTCACTGAATGGCAACACAGCCTTCTGGTGTATCAGCCAGTCCTCCCAGCTTCATATCACCAGCAAACTTGCTGAGGGTAAGCTCTATCTCTTCACCCAGGTCAATGATGAAAAAGGAGCTAGGCAGGCAAAATAAAAATGCCTTAATGATCTGGGGCCTATTAGAAGTGAGAGATGGAGGTTCTCTGCCCAGTATCTAGGGGAACCCAGTAGTTAGGAAGGGAAAGGAACATTTTCTATTTTAAACAATAAAATAATAATAATAAAGCTTAGATCCTATACCATATGTGAATATTTATACTACACTGGAGATAGAACTCAGACCTGAGCCATCTTTTCTTAAGATGAGTGAAATAACCACTGGTTTTATTGCCATGCTTTCTCCTTCTGTCTCTTGCCATATGGTTGGTAAATTATTCCATGGAATGACAAATGACTTACTGGAAAGGGTAGTGTGAGTCCTACTCAGAATATTCTATAATTTGGTAATTGATTTGCTGTCCACGTAGACAGGTACTAAATACCTCCAACATCATGCATCAACTGCCTAACAGCAGTGACAAAAGTTAGGTGACACATAGTTGTTGAACTTCTTTTCTGAGTCTGTCATTATGTATTAAAATAGTTGATTAACACCGTATGACTTTTAAGGAATTGAAATCAGATATACATAACTGTGCTGAACTGGAGAATTCATTAATATGCTTTGAAGCTTTTTATTCCTCAAATATGCAGTACACATACTACAGGTTTATGAAAAACCTTGTGACCTGTTACAGTCTGTCAGTAACATCAATAATAGATTTACAGACCTTTTGTCCTTCATGGCATTAAGGTCACAATTTCATGGATGATATAAAAAGGTAACTTTTTCTCTATTTATTATTTTGATGATCTCTTTCAGTAGAACTAAGCTATTTTTAAGATTACAAAGATGTTCCATAACCAGAATAATATTAAAAATAACATAGTAGAGCTAAGAACGCTCTGTATTTACCTTATTGAAGCCAGTGGAATTAATTCTACTCATACTAGGTAACAAATAGAATTTTTGCAACAGGAAAATTGATCATGGGTGATTTCATTATTTGTTAAATGGATGGAGGGCTTACACTCAAACTAACAGAAGAGTGCTAAATTACTGAAACAAGCTAGTATTTCTTGAGGGTCTCACTCTACTTTCATCTAATTAATAAATCATACAAGCATGTGTGCCTGCTTAGATTTTAAAAATCTACAGTAGAAGAGTAACCATGGATTGAGGGAGGGGGGCAGAGAGAGGGAGTGACAAAACAAAACAAAAAAACCCTTAGTGCTTTGTCACTCAGATCTATTCATTTATCCCTAATTGCCATAGAACCCTGCTCACTGGTGTTGCTGATACTTGCATCACAAAGCACTACAGAAGAGATTTATATAACAGCCGAATAAATGAGAATTTCCAAGTGAAATTGGCTCTTTTTTCCCTCCTGTAAGCAGAAAAAATGCAAATTCAGATAATATATCTATAGAATGAAGTCACTTCACAGATGTGTTAAATCAAATTAAGAGTGCTTTTATAATATTGAGCAAATGGCAGCTGTACAGAATTACTCATTTGTAAGCCTCATCTATTATACTTAATTTTGCTGACTTCAAGTACTTAATTTACATTTGTTAAACTAGCTAAATAATGTAGGAGGCGGTACGAGCGGTATGTTTGTTCATACTAGAATTTATCATGTAGCTTAGGATGCAAGTGGAGTGTTTTGCACACTTTGGCATTTCCTTGTTTTCTTGATAGCTTTAATCACTGAAATAAAATTTCTAAAAGATACCTTATAAAACTTATTTTAAAGGTAGGATCTACTTTTTAAAGGATAATCAGTCTGTGATAAAAAAAAAAAAAAAAAAAAAATCACACCAAGGCAACACAGAAGTTACAAGAAAGTACAAGGCTGTTTTAACTGTTTTGGTTTCTGAGACCTCAGAAATGGTCATGGCTTCTTGACACTTTATATTGCAATAATATGTTGTTTCTTTATGCATTGTTCTTACCTATTTGCTATAACACATGGCTACATGTCAAATTTTAGATGGAGTTATATCTGCTTTTATGAATGCTTTGTTTCCTTGGGATTAATTTATAGTATCTTATTCATTGGTCTTTTACTGGGTTTTGGTGCATTCAACAAGCAATTTGCATGCATATCAGTAAAACAAAAAATTTTGTGGGTAAGAATATCTAACACATTTACTAGGTCAGTCTAGGGTAGAGGAATGAGAAAACATGAGATCTGATAAGTAATTGTATTTTCCTCTCTATCATTGTTTGTGAGTCTTACTTATGAAATTATAGTTGTCCTAAGACTAATCTGAATCCTTGTAAAATGCTTACAGTACAAGCAAGACTCATGGATCCTGCCTGGACATTTTAAGGATATTCTGAATATAAATAATTCTTATAAAATAAGAATACTGCTTATGTTGACAGACCTATACTTGAAGTTATACCAGAAAGTTTGAAGTGGCCCTATTAGTGTTTTTCTTGACATTAAAATGCTTATATTACTGACATGAATGTTCTGTTTACTTTCATTGATGTATCAAACAGTGAAGGAATACAAAGTCTAACAAAGCTATTGTCTTCAGGAACATCATCACTATATGGTGGTTGTTTCTAAAGCTTAGCCAACTGCTCAGCTTACCTTTGATAAGCACAAAGTATCCCACTGTCTTTGCACAACCCTGATGCTGCCATAAGTAGTTTTAGGTCTATAATAGGACAGGGAAGAGGTAATTGGTGGTTTCATAATACATTTTCAGCTGTCAGTTTGAAGGACAGTACAGAAGACCAAATCCACTAAAAGCTAACTTGAAGTAGCATTCAGGTTTCTGAATATTCTTTGAAGGATGCTGCTGGAGTTCACTACCCACAAAGAAAGAAAGGCACAGTCAGGCTTACACACATAGGAAAAAGCCAAACAAAGAAAGAGAGTAGCACAAAAGATGCAGAAAGATAATGTAATATCTCCAAGAAATGTTGATGCCATCCTTTTATAAAAATGCATCTGCATGCTGTATTTGAATTACATATTGTAAGAAACAGCCCTCTGGAAGTTGTGTGATTTAAAAAGTGTGTAAGAATTCTAATGTCAGGTGTCAGTAAGAGATAAGAGATAACTAATAAAAGATAGTATCTCAGACAAAGAAGAATGACATATTTTCAATATTTGTGTTAGATAAGGAAAAAATATGTAATCTGAAATACAAAAGCGTGGTTAAAACTCAAAAAAAATTTATGCATTATCAAAATTCTCATCTATGCTGAAACAGTTCTATTCAGATAAATGACAGTTAATGGTGTGATTTTTTTTCTTTTATTTAGCATAGTTGTGTTAGTAAATGTTTTCATGTAAAAACAGCCTGTTTTGTTTGGTTTTTTTTTTAATTAGAAACAATATATTTATAACCATACCTTACCTCATGAATAGGATTAAGCTACTTGTGATTTTGTCTTGCTGCTAGACTATCACCAGGAGCTGTCAGCAGACATGAGCTGATGCATTGATCATATCAGCATGATTAGTAACAGTAAACCCTGAATCGTGATCAGAAATTCCTCACTCTATTCTTAGAGCGTACAACCAAATGAAAGGACTGATGCATTAGTGCAGAACTTCACACCTGTCAACTAGGTTCTCATGATCATGATCTCCTGTGAAGACACTGTTGTGTTTCAGGCCAAGACTACAATGACAGGATACTGAATGATGAAATACTGTAAATCTGAAATGTAAGGCCTGTAAAAATCATTGAGGCTACCTGAAGTAATAAGTGAAATCAGAAACAACCAACCAAACAGCATAGAAAATAAAGCTGAAAATTCCACACATTGCTCCACCCTGGGAAGGGCAAATATCCAAGCAAGGGTGATTCAGACATATAAGTGAAGAGTTTAAAATGACAGATGGGAGCCTTGTCCCTGGGAGTCTGATGCATTTCATGCTCCTGTGTTCATATAAGGTTCTAAAGTCTGTACACTAGAGTTGATAAAAATCTAACTAATAAATAAAAAAAAAAATAACAAAGAAGAAGAGCATTGAAATTGGAAAGGAAGTAAAATTCAAAGACTTCAAGAAGAGGAGGGAGGAGGGAGTGTGAAAAGGTAGAGAAGAAGAGTGCTGGGAGGAAGCCACTAGCAATATCTGTTATGTGAGGTGGGGTCTGGACCCACTGTGTGCCATCAGCTCAGACACTGCATTGAAAACTGCAGATGATGATGAGAGGAGACTCTGGGAACTAAGGGAATGTGAATCCTCTGTATTTCTGAGTATCTAGTAATACTGGAAAGAACATTACTGTGTATTGACTAATAGCCAGGCATAAGAAAGCTTTATGAAAGGGAGGTGTCAATGATACAACAAGCATTAGTAAGTTTAGTAAAGTTCTTTAGTACAATAAAAAATATGTTGTCATCTTGTCAGGACTATTTGAAATATTTTCAATAGTTTTCAACACTGATAATTAGAGTTTCTCAGCCAAGCAGGGAAGCCCAAGGACTTGTGGAGAAATGCATAGTAAAAAAACCAGACTCTAAAAATAACAAGCCTTTCTTTGCACCTTTTTTTTCTGATAAGTCTCCTGAGGTATGTTCAATTTAGATATTTGATAAGAAAATTCTGTATGAATAAACATGGATCAAAACTGTTTATATGAGCATCATTTTAGACCACAGACAATTCAATATTATTTCATTTAAATTAATTTAATCATGTAATCATTAGATAGTATTTTGTGTTCACTTACCCAGTTTTTGCCCATTCCTACTTGACGTAGTCACACATGTATTAAAGTCGTCTTATTCTTAGCTCAGAATTGTGATTTTTGTTTTGTTAAAAGAATTAAGAAGCATATATGTAGAATACCATGTATCTGAAGGTTCCTTGCAAGATACGTGGAATTGGAGGCAGGAGGGAAGGACAAAGGGTATGGGGAGCTATCCTGCTTCTGTTGAAATACAAGTTAATAGAAAAATTCCATCTGACTTCATTGGAAAAAAAAATCTGCTCTTTCAAAAAGAGCATATAGTTTTTAATATTGAAGCTTTATTTCATTATTTGAAAATGGGATTGAAACAAACAAACAAGAACACATTTTCATTTAAAAACCAATATTTTTGTTCATATATTTTAATGCTGTTTTGGACTACTAAAATGAGCTGCTAATGACAACAGAGGCAATTGTATACCTGCTATGCATACCTGTAAACATACCTTTTTAACTGCAACATTTAAAGATCTTAATGATCATTCTTACAATGTAAGCACTTGTAATGCTTAGTAAGTGAGCAGGAGTCAGTGTGGGTAGTCTACAGTTCTATCATACTCTCCAGAGGCAATCTCTAGCCTGAAAGACCTGTAAGTCCTGTGATCTAAATCCTACACTAAGTGTATGAATGTAATGTACTATGCCACTTGTGCTTAGAAAGAGCAATGAAATAAAAACAGTGTAAAGGTTTTCAGGCTGTCCATCAGCTCCAAGGTACTTGCAATAGTTTTAGGGTCAATGCTTTTAATTTCAGGAAGGAAACTGACCTATTCTTAACATTTAGTAAGTGCCAGATAATCACATTATTTCTGCCAAGAAAGCTACTGCAGTGTATGAATGCTTACAACAGTTTTCCAGACAAAATTAGATTGGTAGCAGTTAACTTCTTTGTAGGAATTAACCTTTCCTGATTTTGGTTCTGCATATCATTACAAAAAATAATAAAAAAAAAAGTCTAAGAGGGGGAACAGTATGGGGAAAAGCAAAATCCAGTCCTCTGTGACAGCTTTGAAAAGAAATACTTTTGCTGGTTACTGTAGTGCGTACAGAATGAATCACAGAATGTCTTTGGTTGGAAGAGATCTTCAAGATCATCTAGTCCAACCTTCAACCCCACACTGCAAGATCACCACTAAACCACGCCCCTAATCACCAGGTCCACATGCCATTTAAATGACTCCAGAGTTGGCGACTCCACTACTGCGCTGGGCAGACCATTCCAATGTTTGATAACCCTTTCAGTGAAGAAATGTTTCCTAATATCCAGACTAAACGTCCCCTGGCGCAGCTTGCATTCATTCCCTCTGGGCTTGTCACAGGTCAACAGGGATTTTCTGAGTTGCAAGTTTTCAGGGAAACAGAGGGGCTTTATTCTTCTTACCTGCTTCTTCCCTTGCTGCTGCTTATACTGAAGAAAAAGATGTGTGAGATCTGCAGTCTGTTGCATCAGTTGCACGCAAAGACTAAGGAAGAACAAGAATGAAGGGGGAGTGGGTATCTAAGGATGAAACCCTTCAGGGCAGTACAGATAAACAATCACATGCCAGTGGGATCCACTGCTGAATAGTCTGGAGATGAAAGACAGAAGACAACAGCTTCAGAGTAACAAAATAAATGGATTACAAGCCATTCCACACGTGGTACAAGAGAGAATATTTGGAGAAAAAGCAGGGAACATAGGTCAGTAAACTTTGATGCAGTACACAGTGGCGTACAAAAGATTCCTGAACTTCTAAGTTTTACTTGTTACTGGGCAATAGAGAGGAAAATAGTACATTTTTTAAACGCTGCTAAAATAGGCTGTGCATGGAAATTTACACATAGCTACACTAAGTCCTTGTTCCTAAAAGCCAATTTAGGTTTCTGAGAGATAATCCAACCGGTATGATTTGCAGCCTTAAGTCAGAAGTGCTTGATCCGGAAGTGTCCCCATTCACTAAACATTCTCTTTTTCCAGTTACGGTGTGTAGTCTTCAGAGTTGAACTGGTAGGCACATGGCACCTCACAAATGTCATGTGGAGCAGGCTGACCTTCCAGCTGCCCAGAAGTAGTTGTTTCTTTTTAAAAGTGCATGCTTAAAACAATGAGTGTGCTAATTATTCACCTAGATTGGCATGAGTGAATTCCTGACTGACTTCCTGAATGGAGAAGGTCCAAGAGAGTCTTAGTTAAAGAAAAATTTTATGAATTTGATATTCAAGTCACTGAGTCCCTGCAAAAATCAAATTTCAGAATATTGTTTCCAAAGAGTCAGTTTTATAGAGTCCAACTTTGATCATGTTGTTATAAAAAGAAGAAAATTAATAAATTCAAACCATTGCATTGTTTTCTGGGGATTTACTAAGTGGTTTTGTTTCTTGTTTACTCCACTCTGCGTATTTAGTAGCAAGTTAATTCTAAAAAGTTCTAAATTTAATTATGACCAGAGATTTTATGTGACTAAAGTAAATTGAATTGTGTTCTACTGTAAAAAAAAAGAAGTAGGTCTAATTAATTGTGTTTGAATGGTATTTGGTTTATATGATCAGTCTTGATTCTATGCTGTTAAATTTTTTATAATTCAGAATCATGTATTATTAACCATGTTGCAATCACTGTGAAATGTATTGTTACTCAAATGAAGATGCTAACTTCAGTGCTGTAATTTTCATGTCTAGAAGCACCAGTGCATCTTCAGGAATATTTATAAATATAAATAGGTTTAAGAAAAATGTAAGACATAATTTAAATCAGTAATTTCCCTCTATTCTGTGCCTTTTACTTAAAACTGTGTAGGTTATAGTCAGCAGAAGGTCTAACGTGATTATAGCACAGGCTTCTGGGAGTGACTGAGATACAGTCTAACTTTATTTTCAAGAACTTAACTTGCCTGTCCTCATAAACACTGTGGAGAGCAAAATAAGACGATCAAATTTCAAAGAGTTGTCTTTTTTAGTGTGCAGGGAAGCTCTTGTCCTGCACAGCAATGTGTGAAAGAACTAAATCAAGCCTGTATATCAAGACCATAAAAGACACAATGCATGATGATTGCTTTACTGTATCTAGCTGGGATGGAGTTCACCTTCTACATAGCACCCCTTATGGTGCTGTGTTTTGGTTTTTGGATGAAAACACTGTTGGAAACACATCAGTCTTTTGGCTATTATTGAGCAGTACTTGCACAGTATCAGGGCCTTCTCTTTCATCCCACTGTCCCCTCAGAAAATAGGCTGAGGGTAGGGCAAGAAACTGAGGGGACACAGTTAAGACATATAACACAAACTGGCCAAAGGAGTACTCTATACCATATAACATAAAGCTCAGCAGTGAAATTTGGTGGGGTTTTCTCTTCTGAGATAGCTGTTGCTCAGAGACTGGCAGAGAACTTGTATCTTTCCCTGATTTCCTTCACTTATTAAATAGTATTTATCTTGATGCATAGTTTTTCTTACTTTTATTCTTCCTGTTTTCTCTCCTCATCCCAGTACAAGCAAGTAGCTTTGTGGTCAATTATATTATCATCAAAATGTGGCTTTCACTAGAAGATTGTCCGGAAGACAACTTGTATAAGGAGACCGAAGGTGTTTTGCATCAGTGCATAAAATGCTAGCAGAGGCTGGAATTAGCTACATTATTAATAATTAAATTGCACGCATGTGAAAAAAGTGGCATGACTATAAGATCTGGGTGGTCTTTTTTAACATAAGCTCCCAAATTATTGAGCAGAAATTCTTCATTAGTTGCACATATTGCCCATATGAGATTTTTGTGAGCATAACTGGCTACTTTTTATAGTGTAGTAGCCATCAGTCTGTGATGCATTTATTTTTGCTGCCCATCTCATTCTCTGGAAACGCTGTGGACATCTTTTTCATTGCCAGTATCTGAATAACTGCACAAGCATAGCAAATAATTCAGTCCCTCTTTAACCTGCCTGAATTCCTCATCTCATAAGGTGAGTCCATTTTTTGCACTGATGCTGCAGTCTTAAGAAGAAGAAATTTTCCAGAACAGACAAACCAAGGACCCTTAAACTCAACCTCTAATCAAGTTCTTCTTCTGTAAGCTCATTGGTCTCTCAGAGCTTTTGGCTGCTGTTGATTTCTCCACAGAGTGGCTGGGTGGTTGTACCACATGCAAAGTTTTAATCTTTTGGTTTGGATTTTTTTTTTTTTTGGTGTATGTGTGTTTTGTTTTCATTTTGTTTTGTTTTATTTTGTTTGTTTGTTCATTTTTTATAAATGGAAGGATAGTGTGGTGTGATTTGTCATGTGCAGGTTTTCTTTAGCCTTTTTCTAATATGTCTGTGTTTTGGAAAGCTGAATAAAGCTACATTCTGGGCCTGGTTCACAGATTATTGTAGAGATGTTCCTGGACACTGAATTCACGAAACTGTAATGAGAAGGCTAAAAATAATTAGCAGATAGAAGCGCAAGAAAAGTGATTGTAAACTATTTTGGGAAATGTTTATAAATGTGATGAACTCAACTGCAAAATTTGAGAAGAGGTTAAGTGCCTAATGCATAAGTCCTGTGGCACTGAGCAAACTGAAGCACTTCTGTTCTGTACTGTGAATGGGCTTACATTTGGTCACAGGGATGAGGATTTACCTACAGATTTGTGCAAAGGATATGCATCTAACTGTACTGATGACTTTATTTCCAATGACATCTTTTAAAATCATTGCAGGGAAGGGCTTTTTATAAAAGTTGTGCATGTCACCAGATCATCTGCTCTGTGCCTTCCTCCAGTATTTTCAGGTCTGCTTTGTACTTGAGTGCCTTAGTTTTTAGATCTTTGACTTGAAACACTCTGGAATAGGTTTCTCTCCCTTGACTCATTCCTAGCTGTACACAGGACTGCAAAGGATCTGCCACAGGTCAAAGAACTGATATTGCAGATGTCTAAGAAATTCCATGATATTTTATCCTTGCATCTTTCATTTCTGGAATGAATCTTTGCTTTAGTCTGAACCAAAGTGTTGTCTGTCTTTTCCTCACAGAACAAACTAGTGTACAGCAAGTGAGACTGGCTCTGAAAAATAAAGTGATGTTAACAGAATGGTGCATAAATGTATATACACTATTGTCATAAATAATTAATCAATTTAATATCTTAAAAGTTTCAGTTAGAGTGTTGATTTAACCAGAGTTGGTATTTATGTGATGTTGT
This sequence comes from Megaceryle maxima, assembly GCA_024605025.1. NCBI lineage: Eukaryota > Metazoa > Chordata > Aves > Coraciiformes > Cerylidae > Megaceryle > Megaceryle maxima. The sequence goes on along the minus strand of JANHGN010020299.1, from coordinate 152 downwards.
ATCACTAAGCAGTCTATTTATGATCACTTGCCTTTGTTGAAAGGCTGCATGTTTTTTGTTTTTGTTTTGGTTTTTTGTTTGTTTTTTTTTGTTTGTTTGTTTTTTTTTGTTTGTTTGGTTGGTTGGTTGGTTTTTTTGGGTTTTTTTTTTTT
>JANHGN010020298.1:44171-87313 GCA_024605025.1 Megaceryle maxima | reverse complement strand
GCTGGATGGCTGCACAGCCTTCAGGCGTATCTGCCAATCCTCCCAGTTTTGTGTCACCAGCAAACTTGCTGAGAAGACACTCTGTCCCCTCATCAAGGTCATTGATAAAGATGTTGAACAGGACTGGATCCATGGTGTCTTCCAGCCTATAATTACTGCTCTGTGCCTAGAGGTGAGGCCATCTCTCACAAGGTAACTTTATGCCATCCAGCTTGTGAATGTAGTTTGGTTTTTGATGGGATTTGCCACATCTTACAAGCCCTCCTTGCACATCAGTGTGAGGCAGCATGTGGCAAACTGCTGCAGGGGCAGCACAGGTTGTGCTTGTCCCTTCTTCCTGAAAGAAACAGATCACAGGCATTTGAGCACCTGACAGAGTTGGTTAGCTGGCTGCACTGCATGGGATGTGGGGCCTGAGGGTGGAAGGTAGGTGTGCATGGATACCATGCACAGGTATGGGGAAGAAATGTTGCCACTCATTGCTAGGTACTGGGAAAAGATGGCAGCAAAGAGCTGGGAGTGATCTCAGCCCCTTCCTGCTGGTCTTTGTCTTGACCTTGTATCTGCAGGTGATTTAGGTCAGCATTGATCTGTACTTTATTCCTTCAGACTCAAAAGAGTAGGGTTGGTTTCCTAGATGTGGAAGATAATCAAGAAGTAGTACCATGAAAGGCAAGGGGAAGGGAAAAGCATTCCTTCCAAGGTCATAGAGACTACATTTGCTTTTATTAAAATTGTCATTGACTTTTAATTGTTCTTAAGGAACATTAGCTTTCAAATTTCCTGAAGAATCAACTGTGTGCAAATCACTTAATTCAACTAAACTTTCATCCTTTTGAAATACACGTTGTGAAGTCTCAGGATGCTAAGTATTTCGAACTTCAGATTTTAATAATTAAGTTATCCCCTCCAGCTAAAAAAAATAATTTTCTTTCATCTAAGTTGATTATGGCAAGTTTTCAGTTAGCTCACAGTGTCTTTTTTTTTTTTTTTTCTATAAGGCTTTTCTTTTTTCCATTTATGAAGATCTGACATGAGTGTAGAAACCAGCTGGCTTAGGAAGTTGGATTCCACCAGAAGGTGTTTCAAAGTGTCATTAAGGCAGTTGTTTGCAGACAAAGGACTGTAACATAATTTTTAAAAACATTGTCAGTGAAGTAAGCAGTAGAAAGAAAGCTGTGTGGAGAAAATTAAAATAAACAATAGCATAATTTAAAAATAGTCAGGGAAGGGTAGACAGGAACCACAAGAGACATACTCATTTCAATCAGTGATTTTCAGCGTGTAGCCTGCATATCTCTCTGCTCTAGGAGCTACCTCTGAGGGGTCTGTGAGAGGATATTAGGGGAAACATGTGCATGTATGCTTGAAAAAGCAGGAGACTGCTGGGCTGGGGAGAAAATTAATGGTATAGCGATGTACAAGGAAAAGGCAGCCATTGCAAGTCTTGGAAGAGCCAAGTGTTGCATGCTGCAGAAACAGGGCAACCAGCAGTCTGCTTACACTTTGGCACTACTAAGCCTGAGCTAGTGAGCCTGGAGCTAAACTGTGAGGCTGCTTGTAAGGACATTCTAGCATGGATGCCATGCTGTGCAAATGAAGCTGTGCTGCCTGGGGATCTGAGATGCCGTACCCGTGTAGTACAGTATCATGCTGTATGGTTTTCCTCCATCATAGTGAAAATAGTCAAGGGTTGTCTGCTTTCTGGATTATTGTATGGTACAAATATGAAGATTGGAGGGGTCGTCTTGATGGCATACACTTGAAAAAGATGCAAACAGTATAGTCTTTATGGATGCAGAGGCATTTGGTGTAGTAGGTTTCTTCGGGCTTCAGGGCTTCAAGACCAAGTAGGGTTTTTTTGTGGGGTTTTTTTGTGGTTTGTTTTTGTGTTTTGTGGTGTGGGTTTTTGTGGTTTTGGGGGGGGGTAGGGTTTTTTGGTTTGGTTTGGTTTTTTTGTGTGTTGGTTTTTTGTTGTTTGGTTTGGTTTTTTGTTTGTTTGTTTTAATAACTAATCACACTTTTGGGTAAGTTATACAGGATGTCTGTCATATGAGATGTCAGAAGATGTTCCTCTCTCCTTCTTGATTTAGTCCCCCTTGAACTTTTTATTTCTATTTCAGAAGAGAAGAAATCTTTACAAGCATCTACTTTTGACAAATTTAACATAACTCATGTTGACATCCCCTCTTGTTGCTGTCAAACAGTCTTTTGTGAAACTGAATTAAGGCTTTACAGGGAATTGAATAGCTTCCCGTGAAGAAGGGAAAGAGAAATCTCCCAGCATTTGAAATATGTGACAGAATGTGCACTGGGTTCTGTGTATAATCAGGCTTTCATCTGTATCCTCATGTGAATTGAAAAAAAAAAAAAAATTGCAAAGACTTTTTAAGGTGAGTTCTGAACTGACATTCTTTTGGTGATCAGAAATGAATTGTTACTTTAAATGTCTATGAGACAAGTCTCTAGTGACACTTGCAAAACATTTTCTGTGACACAGCCTGCTTCTAAATGTGTTTCATAAGACTTGCAGCTGAACTGCTGCTGCCGCATAGGAACATGGGTTTTAATTTTTTAACTGTCTTGCTGCATGTGAGCTTTCAGATGGAACACACTTCTGTGTACTCCAAAAGTAAATGAATGAGGACTTAAAGGTCTGTTGGCAAAATTTTTATAATATGATGACCAGCAAATTCTTTGCCAAAGGTCAGAGATCTTGAAATATCCGTGTTTGTGGAGGAGGAGTTTGCTCCCTTTTAAAATAGCATCCACTGCAGAAGCTCTTGGTACAGGCAAGTCTGCAGGAAAGCAGAGCTGTGTGTTAGGAAACACTGGCAGAGGCCGGCTACAGGATGAGGCTCTGCAGCTGAAGCAGTGCTGTAGCCAGTGCTAGTCAGGGTGGAGTTTGTGCACAGAGCTCCGTAGGGCAGGTTGCATTGAGTCTTGCTCAGACTTCAGATTGATCAATTGGAGCATAACATTCCCTCAGAAGACAAATAGAAGACAAAAAGAATTGTGAGAAATTATAAAGGGTGCCCACATAAGCAAAAAGAAACTTCTGAGTATGTTTGTTTTGCCTGACTGTGTGTAATAAATGGTATAACTATTTGTTGGGCTCTGTGGCTCAAATCAATTTATGTACCGTACCCTGTCATGCTGGGATCCTCTTGTCATTCCAGTGTAGGCAATATTCTGTAAAATTTACCTATTCAATCCCACTTCTGGATCCTTTGGATTTAAGAATTGCTGAGTTCATGGGAGAACTCGAAGGTGAAATTGGGGGTGGGAGACAAACAGAAGGACATTTTCCAGGATAGTGTCAGAGCGCTAGCTGTTGCCACATGATTATAGATAAATTCTGAATTCTTCCTGGTGCAAAATATTAACCATGAAATGAAAGACACTTAGTGAAAGTTAACTGTCATTGAGCTGTTTATTCAAAATAATACCTTGGGTTTGGTGGAAATGAGTGCTTAGTACCTTGCAGTAACATTAATGTGCTCATTCTAAACACACACCATTACCCATCTTCTTTTTCAACAATCCATAAAATCTACTTGGAGAATTGGTGCCAACCTGTGTTCTGTTTGTTTTCTTGAAAGAAAATTTATCTGGATTCAGGGTTGACCCACTTTTATTTTTGAGGTTGGCCGAATTACAGAAGAGCTGATAGAGTTTGTAGAAGTTTAATAGCAATTATTTAAAAGATTTTGACCCAATTCTGACTTAACTGAAATAGAAGAGGTTACTCAATAAGGTTAATTCTGAATGAGAGCATTATCAGCTCTTACATTCTTAAGACTTATTTTTATTACAGCTATGACTTTTTGATGCTGAGTGAATTGAGTGTACTATAGAGTCATAGAACCGTAAAGGTTGAAAAAAACCTCTAAGATCATCAAGTCCAACCGTCAACCCAACACTACCATGATTGCTAAACCATGTCCTGAAGTGCTACATCTACACCTTCAGGGATGGTGATTCCACTACCTTCCTGGGAAGTCCGTTTCAATGCCTCACCACTCTTTCAGTAAAGAAATTTTTCTAATCTCCAATCTAAACCTACCCTGGTGCAACTTAAGCCCATTTCCTCTCATCCTACTATAGAACTGAACAGATTGTTCCTCTGAGATTTTTAGGATCTCTGAATATTGGAAAGTATTTTGTAATGTAGAAGAAAGTGGAAAATAATGTAATTTTTGTTTTTTAAGGAAAACAACAACAACAAAATGCATTTTTTCTCTACTACCCTTTCTACAAATGTGTTTTGTTTTTCCTTTTGCTGAGAAATGTGTATGTGTCTTTGAGGAGGTGTAAATGTTGAAGACAACAACTTTAACAAATGATGTGTGTGATGTTTATCAGCTACTGCCATTGGTATCTCTGGAAACCAAGCTAGTGATATAGAAGTCTACATCCAGGCATCTAAATTTGCAAATGCTAGGGACACATGCTATTTATATATGACTTTTCTGTTTCCTCCATAACTTAATATACCTGGCTAATAAACCATATATTAAGATTCAGCTGTAGCCTTCATTGGAGTCACGGTGAATTTAGTTCCAATACAAACTTCATTTTCAAGTTCTCACAACATCTGAGTTCCTATAGTCATGTATTTACTGGTTGAGTACTGGCTGAACATGAGTCAGCAGTGTGCCCAGGTTGCATGGAAGGCCAATGGCATCTTGGCCTGTATCTGGAATAGTGTGGCCAGCAGGTCTAGGGATGTAATTCTGCCCCTGTACTCAGCACTGGTGAGGCCTCACCTCGAGTACTGTGTGCAGTTCTGGGCCCCTCACTTCAAGAAGGATATTGAGGTGCTGGAGCGGGTCCAGAGGAGAGGGATGAGGCTGGTGAAGGGACTGGAGGGAAAGTCCTATGAGGAGAGGCTGAGGGAGCTGGGGTTGTTCATCTGGAGAAGAGGAGACTCAGGGGGGGACCTCATCACTCTCTACAACTCCCTGCAGGGAAGTTGTAGTCAGGTGTGGGTTGGGCTCTTCTCCCAGGCAACCAGTGACAGGATGAGAGGGCATGGCCTGAAGCTGAGCCAGGGGAGGTTGAGGTTGGATCTTAGGAAGCACTTCCTCATGGAAAGGGTGATTAGATGCTGGAATGGACTGTCCAGGGAGATGGTAGAATCACCATCCCTGGAGGTGTTTAAGGAAAGAGTGGATGTGGCACTTAGTGGTGACGTGGTCTAGAGAGACCTTACTGTGGCCTTTCAGTACTTAAAGGGGCCTGTCAGAAAGATGGGGACAGACTTTTTAGCAGGGCCCGTTGTGATAAGACAAGGGGTGCTGCTTTTAAACAAATAGAGGGAGATTTAGACTAGAGAGAAGGAAGACATTTTTTACACTGAGGGTTGTCAGACCCTGTCCCAGTTTGCCCAGCAAGGTGGTAGATGCTCCGTCCCTGGAACTATTCCAGGTGAGGTTGGTCAGGGCTCTGAGCAACCTGCTCTAGTTGCAGATATCCCTGCTCCCTGCTGGGGGGTTGGACTAGATGACCTTGAAAGGTCTCTTCCAACTCAAACCTTTCTGTGCTTCTGTGATTTTGTCATTACCTAAACATATCTGATGATGTAAAACGTGCATAAATGGCTTAATATGTTCAGTGTTTATTGATATCAATAGTTTCATTTTTAGTTCACTTGTACTCTTTGTGTGTCCAAATACTGGAAAAGAAGGGAGTTTACTTGTGATTTTTAGATAGCATTTAGTACCCTCTTTAAAATAAAACTAATATTGAAATATGAATCTGTGCCTCTAAAATCTTGACAGAAGAGATTCTGGTTTAGATTGGTAAATACACTCCATTTTTATGGTTTTATTGCATGTGTTGAGAGAATCCATACACACAAAATTTGAAGTTACAGTTACTCAGTGATACTCAAGTAAACAAAATTATTTATTTTGCTGTTCCATTTTCTGTAGTAAATTTGTGTTCAATTTTTCACTGAAATTATTTGTCCTCAACTCTAGAGCTATAATAACATTTCAGTAAATGTAAAGCTGCAAAGAGCTTTCTAAAATGCTATTAAGGTATTTTTTATCTTTTATATTTATATATTTATATTTATGATGCTTTTATATTATAAATTAAAATCTTAACTAACAACTTTTTTCATTTTTTCTGAAAAGACTCTTCTGAAAGGAGTATGACAGTTTCCCAGACAGGTGAATGGCCACTTCCAGCCACTGGGGTAGCAGACTTAGGGTCAGACTGGTTAAGAGTTTGAAAGGGTTTGTTCTTAGTTTAGGTGGAGGCAGAATAGAATTTATGCACAATCTGAGCATCTGCTTTCTCCTAAGGTGAAGAGTGAAAAATCTGACAGTCACATTCATACTGTCACTGCCTGATTTTTGTGAGGATTCTCTAAATGACAAAAAAATAGTGGTGAAGGAGAGAAGCATTAGAAAGAAGGGTGAGTATCTGTGTTGTCTGTTAGTTTTAAGACAGAAGAAAAAGTCCTTCAGAAAATTGAAAGTGACAGGCTCTGAATTTATCCTTAATGTTACCAGAAAGAGCAGTGAAGGATCAGAATTACAGTTTTTCTATGGTGATTCTTGAATTTATTCGTTTTTGCATTCACTTCTTTTGCTGCTAAATTTTTTAGAACTAATGAATGGCTAGATCCACCAATTCTTTGTCATATTTCTACGCTTCTAATTTTGGTATTTCTTCCAACATTCAAGGAGTCTTCATTCGTATGTGACCTCCATTCACTCTCTTTCCTTAATACCCTGTGCTTTGGAAAGCATCCAATGTTGTATTCTTTCCTTTATCTGCACATTTTACTTCTCCTTGTCCTGTTCCTTAACAATATGTTGAGAGCTTGGCCAAAAATTTAAATTTCAGTATTTTGATGAACAATAGTACAGTGGTTTGTTTTGTTTTGGTTTTGGTTTTTGTTTTTTTTGTTGTTTGGTTGTTTTTTTGTTTGGTTTTGGTTTGATTTTTTTCCTGTTTTAAAGTCTAGGCCTGCTTTAGTAGGATATCTTCACAAAAGTATGCTTATTTCTAACACTGTAAATGATGAATTGCAGTGGCATTTATAGATAGTAATTTCATTGTCTTATTAGAAAGTTCAAGTTGTTTATAGTAACATTTACTTATTGCTTATAGTTTTAAGTTGGCTTTTTCAGTAAAAAGTAGTGTATGTATCATTTGTCACACAATCACATATTTAGGAAGAGTGGATAAAGGAGGAAAATAGTGTTGCGTGCAATCTACAATTAGTGTTAACCTGTGGAGGAAAACAATATTGTCCATTACCTACAGGTTGTATTAACCTTTATCATCACAGTAGCTATTTAGATAGTCTGCCTTGTGCTGATAATGATGATCATGATGATCCTTGTTACAGGCAGATGCAACGGAAGCCAGAAGCACCTGCAGTCACTTATGCAACGTACCGAGGTTCTGCAAGGATTAGACAGATACTGAAGAACCAATCAGAAATGGCTGAAAAAGGAGAAGAAAGTACTGACAATAGAAGTGCTCCAGTGGTCAAGGAAAATGGAGAAATCCAAACAACCGTGTCTCTGAAATCAGGACACTTAACAGGAAATGGAGAAGATGAGGGTGAACATCACACAGATGATGCCATAGTAAACTCTTGTGTAGTTAAAATGGGAATGAAAAGGTCTGGTAAAGCTCGGCATCTCTCAGGTAGTAGTAAATATGAAATAAATGTGAAGGCCACAATTTCATCTACTGAATCGTCTTGTGAGATGGATTTAAAGCATATGCCTGCGTTAGCTGCAACAGAAGTGAAAAGAACATATTCACTAGATTCATTATTGTCATCTAGTAGCAGGAACAGTGAGATCCTTACTGATTCCACTTCTCAGATTAATAATTCCCTTAAAATGACTTCTGTGAACAATTTGGTTGGAAAACATAATGGACTGCTTGAAGCAGAAGCTCTGTTTCAGGCAGACAAAAATGCTACTTCTAACTTTGATAAAGAAAACAATTGTAGTAAAACAGCTGGTAAGGAGTCCTCAAAAGAAATGGAGGATGATTGTTTACATTCACCCAAATCAAAAAGTAAGACAATTAATGAAGAACTACAGGTGAGTAAGGGAGAATCTTGCTGTAATCACCACACGGACAGTCACTCGGAGCTAACATTGGATGGCCAGATGCTTCATTCCAGTACCACTGCATTTCATCAGCAAGCAGATCGGCATAGAGGTAGTGCAAATAAGAACAGTGATCCAAGAAAAAGTGTTACACAGAAAGTTGTGACAGCTGTAGAAAGAGAGCAAAGTCCACAGAACTTTCTTGATGCTGTTCTTTTACCTTTTAATGAACAAATGCCTGCTTCATGTAGCATGGAGCCCAAAGGAGAAAAATGCATAGCCACAGGTAATCTAACTACTTCAGTGTCATCTGTTAAAAATGATGAGGATATAGTTGTGGACAGTGGGACTTCTAATGAAGAACTGAGTGAGTTACGGAAAACAGTACACGTGCAGAATGATCACCAATTAATCCATATGGAGAACTCTAAGGATACTGCCATACAACAGACTGATTTACCTTGTCTAGAAACTGAGGGTGTGAAAACAATGAAGGTTTTGTCCGAAGTTGCAGTGGAAAACATTGCCAATGTGTCGTCATGCATACATGGGTGTGGAAATGTGAAATCTAACTTCAGTGAGCTAACAGCTCCTCTCTCAGTAGCTTATAAATCTTCTTTTGAAACTGGAGGCTGTTGCTCAGCTTCTCTCCATCCTAGTTGCAACTTCAAAAATAAAATTATAGGAGAAAGAGAAGTTAGTTTAAAAGATGTGAAAGAAACACTTTCTTGTCCTGATCTTGGATATGAGAAGAGCAAATCCTCTCAGCCTGTACAGACAGGCTTCTTGGAAAACTCCATTCCTGTCCACAACTGTGGACCTGTTTCCCTTGATACTGTTCAAGACATTCCTGCCAAGGCGTTAGTTACACTTGCAGAAGGTAACACAGCAAAGCCTTCACCTTGCTCTTTAATCACCATTGACAGGACAAGCGATCATTCTCCTGCTGCTTCTAAAACTGACAACACCGGTATGACTGAGGTAGCTCATGTTATTTGCGAGAGTAACATCTTTCAACTTTCCTCTCACATTTCTAAGTCACAAGAAAAATATCTGGAGGTTTCTCATTCTGCCTTGAGATATAGAGGAGGACCTTTGACCAACCATTCTGCTTTCATCTGTGAAAAAGATGTTCATGTAGACATAATTTCTGAATGTTCACCAGCTTCTGAAGATAGGTGTATTAATTTTTCTTCCAAGAAAGAAAAGAGTAATAAGCCTAGGATATCACCCACAGTACTTGGTTCTTCATGTGACAACCAAGGAAAAGTGCATACTTCCACCACAGACTCTGAAAATGGCCAGGTTACTAGATGGTCTGCTGCTTCTGAACAGGACAACTTTATTTTTCCAGCTGCTGGGTGTAGGATGACTGAAGTGCCACTTTGCTCAGGGGACCTGAGAGCTTCATGCCCAACTGGTTCTCTGGAACCTGAATTTACTCCAGCTATGCTTGATAGTTCTGCTGCTGGACTTGGTGTGAGGGGTGTTTGCATCCCTGGACCAACTTCACCTACTCTGGGATCCAGAGGAACCTCCAGCCTTTGTGTTTCTGCCTTGGAACAGTTGGGCATGGCTCAAGGGAACAGTAATTATTCCAGTCACACAGGTAGTGATCTGCTAGAGGAGGCCTACTCCAGAAAACAAGCTGATAACAATGTCTTGGCAGAGGCAATGCCATCACCCATTTGTCCTTTGAAATCTTTGGAAATGGTGCCTGAGTCAGCCTCTACCGAGAGTATGTGCAGAAATGCTATGGGACAGGTGATTCTTGGTAACCACGCTTCTGATATCTCAGAAGCCCCTTCTGTGATGCATGATCAAAGAGCTGCTGTACCTGCAGACTCAGATGAGCTCTGTTCTCCAGAAGTATGGAAAGATACCAATGCAAAGGGACAAGAGCATGTTAAATTCCAAGATGCTACTGTTTTGTTTAAAAAAGCTGAAGAAATAGTACACTCAGTTTTACACTTGGCTATAGAAGAAATAATAGCAGAGCAAACCGTTGGTGACTACCAGCTTTGTAGGAGCAAGGACAGTTTAATAAATGTGGATATTTTAAACAATCAGAAAGCTGAAACTGTACAGCTGGAAGCAGAAGAAATCCAGTCAGCTGTGCAGTCATTAAAACATTCTAATGAGAGCAGTGGAGGATGCTCATCTTCATTTATGGGAAATGAAACAGTGGGTACAAATAATCCAGATGAAAAGTTCCTATCTTACATCCCTGATAAAATCGACCTACACAGTGCGCTAGCACTAAAAGCAAAAGAAACAATTGGTGAAGTCATTAACTCAGCCAAACAAAACCTGGCATCCAATCAGTGGCAAGTTAGTGACAATCAAAGGCCTTCTGAAGAGGTTGAGCCCAAACCGAAGGATGAAACGCCAACGATTTTAAACCTAAATAGGAAGCTACCTGCTAAAACACAGGAACCAACAGAGAAGAAGGAAACTCCAAGTGTAACTGTGAACTATGAAAAGGAAGATTGCTCAGGTCCTCCCTTGATTCCAAATAGTATGGAAAATTGCACAGATTGGCCCCAAAGAGGTGAAAAGATACCAAATAATATATGTCAAACAAATGGACTTCTACCCACTAGTAGTTCAGCAAGGCCAGAATTGGATCTTACGACACCACCAAAAGACAGACACAATAGAAAGGTGTGTGAACATCTGGCTGCAGCAGAGATGTGTGGCACAGCTGAAGTATCAGTAACTAGTAAAAAATCTGATGGATCTTTACATTTAATACGTAGAGATGCTACTGTGACTGAAAACGTGCTTTTGTCATTACAGTTAAAGGCTTCATGCAATAATATAAATATGTCAGAGCGCACATTGCTGCCAACTGTCCATGTTAATTTGTCATCTTTTATGCCTGATGAAGAATGTATCAGCATGCAGAGTGAATCCAAAGACAAAAGCAGTCCTCAGAAGTCTCTGGGAAGCAGTACAGAGGACGGTCCATATGAACACTGTGGAAGAGAGGCTGCAGAAGAAGTACTTACACATGTAAAAGCAGCGTTAAAAGATTCAAAGGCAGTGGAGATTAAAGAGGAATTATCGGAAGAGGCAAGTGAGATAGCAGAGGTTAATACTGGATTAAATACACGGCTCATTGTATCTGAGTTGTCTGTTAGTGAAGAGGACAGTGAAGGGGGAAATCATTTCAACACAGTCTTTGCTCAAAATAATGAGAATGTGAAGCAGGTACAAATGAAGGATCAAGACATGAAGAGCATTGAGCATCTTGAAGAAAATGATCTGGACTGCAGTGATAACATGAAGGAAACAACAGATCTTTTGGCCCTTTCTCCATTAATTGAACAATGCGAAAACAGTTCTTTTACTATCATTTATGAAGGTGCCCTTCAGACAGAGAACAAATCTGCCTCCACTGATGATACCCAAACAGGTTTGCTTTCTTCTTCTGTTTTTTCCTCAGACAGTAGAGAACATCTAATGTGTGAAAGAGCAGAGAATAAACGTGAGCTGGCCTGTCTGCATGGGAAGGATAAGTTGAATGAAGCAACAGACAGCCGTAGCTCGGAGTCATTTCTGAGTGTGGAGGCCAAGCGCTATAGGGTATATCCTTTCTCTTTGTCTCCAATATATGAAGATGACAGCTCCCAGGAAGACTTACTTTCCACAGATGTGTCACCAGAAGGCTGTCCTAGTGGAATATCTAAAGATAACACTGACCATGCTTCTGTGCTTTCCCTTCTTCAGTCAGTTTCTGAGCGTTTACAGTTTACTACTCAGTTCAGTAAAGAGGAGGAGGAGGGAGTGGAGGAAGAGGAGGAGGAGGAAGAATCTTCATATGAAGAAAATATGCTCGATGTTGAGAGAGATGATGACTGTCTGTCCAGTCATTGGAGAGGGAATTTAAAAACAACTCTACCATTAAATGACCAAAACAGATCTCTGTTTTCTGAACAATCATTTTTTCTTTCAAAAGAACAACTTTACTCCAGGGAGCACCTAGAACCAGATGCAGCTTCTCCTAGTCAAACACCTTGTAAGTCAGTTTCACAGAAAGCTGATGCTGCTCTAATGCATCCTCCTGCAAGCGTGTACTATCAATATTTGAAATCTGCCAGCAATCGCCACTCTGAGAAGGGAACCAGGTTTGGAAGCATTCTTCAGGATATGTTGCAGCCAAAGATTCATTGGTGTCAAGACAACACCGTGCCAAAACTGGGAGAACTGTCAGCGGTAAGATATTTTGTCACACAATAATAATTATAATCATCATCATCAAACTGATTAGTCCATATTCAAAACTGCCCTCTTTCTATTTTTTTCCTCCTGTTTTAAGGTTAATTATTTTATTATAAACAATTAGGCTATTTAAGATTAAAGTGATTGTTTGCGTTTTTTTTTTAAAAAAGCCATCTGATAATTTGAAACCCATGGTATTCTTGGTTCAGCACACAGGAGAAAGTGACTTAATTGTAAAATGAAAGATGTGAACAGCAAATATTAAAGGAAAATATGCATAATAGCAAGTCTATATAATACCAAAACACAGACTTGTCTATGTTAAGGACATTTCAACCTGAAGATGATGGAATTGCCTTTTGTATGAAAATTGTTATTTCCTTCCTTCCATTTCTGAGATTCATAGTGCTGTATTATCAAAAAAAACCCCAAACATACTAAATATCTGCTTACTGGGCTATTTGATTGTTTTGTCACAGAGTTTTCTAGAAATTGTCAGCAAGCACTACAGCTGCTTCTATAGATAAACATTTATTTTTAGTTTATTTAAAGCAATGGCAGATGAGGGTATGGAAACAGTTCTTTTAATATTTAATTGAAAATGCTGCATAGACCAAATGAGTAACTGAGAAAGAAAGTCTTTCCATGAAGTTGGGAATATTTCAGTCTGTTAGAGGTCTCTTTTTGGTTTTGCCACTCTTAAGACGTGCAGTTTATTGTTTTATTAGGAAAGGATAATACATTTTCAGAAATTGTAACTTCCATAATAGTTCTTCCTATCTAGCACTTGCTGCTTTCTGCTGATTGTTTAATTCTGTTAAACTATTTAGACCAACTCTGAATGGCAGGGAAACAAATCTTGGTTGTTTCTGCTAGTGGCAGTTGCATACATTTATAGAAATAGTGGACCCAGAATAATCTGTCTGTGCTTTGTGCTGCTGTTGTAGATGTTCAGAATTGTTTTCCATGTCCTTTTAATTTCAGAACCTCATTGACAGGGCAAGTCTGAAATGCAATCCAAGACCAGGAAAGGTAAGCAGAATTTGTGTCACGTAGATCAATGTGAAAAATGGAAGAATTCATTATACCAAAAATTTTGAATGGAAAGCATCTGAAGTTGTTCATCTACTTTTCTGTATGTGTATGCTTGCGTGTGGTAATAATGACATTATATTATAAAAAAATCTTACCACTAGTAATTTTACTGTATTTTTGTCAACAACTGCTGGTTTAGTTCAGAATAGAATGTTTCATAGAGGAAGAAAATGTGTAACATATAAACTGAGTGGGCACAAAGTGAAATAGGTTTTATTCCAATGAGAAAATAACTGTCTACACTGTATGTTGAAATGGGCCATCATTTGTATGCATTGTGTGTTGTTTCAGATTGTTATTTATGATACTTATGGTGACAAAAGTAAACAAGAAGTTCATTGTGATGTGCTAGATACCACATCCTGGATCTTTCCTATTGGAGCACTACTTAGGATAATTAGAGGATGGTAAGAAATCCAGGTCATATTTAAATAGTCTTTCCAAAAGGCTGTCTACACATTTCTCTACTATTTTCATTTCTTTATTTATGACACACGTCTGATCTGCAAGTGTCTTTTTTTTCTTTATAATTAGACTGATACCAGTGAAAAAAAGCATGAAACAGGGCTTCAAATGCTGCAGTACAAAAAAATACTGTTTCTCCTGAGAACTAGCTTCAAACAGAAAGTTTCTAATAGAAGCACAAGTAAGTTTAGACCTCTTGCCTGAAGTGATGAGGCAATACAGCCGTAATCATCACTAGAAGCATGTGTATGCCAAAGACAGTTATTTTTTTTTTACAGTTCAGTTTCATTATACAGTAGCTGTTGCAAAAGGACCATAAAATGAACAATCTCGGCTGCTGCTTGCAATGTAGCATTTAGAGGAATGTAGATGCAGAAGGATATACAAGTACCTTTAAGGTAGATTTTGCAAGTGTTTCTCAGTTTGCTTTGGGAAGCTGGGGCTGGGACCACGTCTGTTGTTGCATTGGAATTGAATTGGTGGCGCTCACAGTGAATGTCTCTGACTGTCAGCCATAGTAATGCATGTCACATTTATGCAGTTTTGAAGCAGCCGTGTTTGGTTTGGCATATGTTTCTTTCATCTCCTAAGAAATACTGAATGCCATTATTAGTATGTCCTGTGCTCTGTAAGGACACTCTTGCCTAAAAGCAGCAACTCAGTTCACGATACCATTGTTACAGTTGGATTCTTTATGAGAAGCCGAAGTTCCAGGGTCGGAAATATGTACTGGAAGAAGGAGAGACTGTGCTGGATCACCTTTGGGATCTCCCGGGAGTGAAGCATCATCAAAGAAACCCCACAGTTGGTTCAATCAAACACATAACAAAGGTATAGGCTTTGTTAATAATATACTCACATATGTAATTTATTTCTGTTGGCAGTAGTGGTGTATTACTAACAATGGATAATTAGTGTATGCTGTGTGCTGTGTTTCTGACTGTATTCAAGTTTGCTATCTATCATGTTTTTCACCTTCATGATGAATTCCAGGGCTTTTGCTGTGCTAAATTCCTCTTTCTTCCTGAAGGTAATGGGCAGATGGATTATCTATCTTTTCCACCACCTTTACCTGATGCATTGAGCCCCCTCCTTTTAGATATGTACTTGTCCAGTTAATTGAAATTAAATGGAATTAGATAATACTTTTCAAAGTGTTTATCTTAAGCTTAAACTTAACTACTGTGTCTGTATGGCTTCTGTTTCAGTAGTTGGGTTTTCAGTCCCACTTGGACAGCATAATCTCCAAAATTCACTGTCACTCCCTTTACAGCTTTGTGTCATCTGTAGGGTTTCCACTGGTCAACTGATACACCTACAGCATCTGGCCCATGCATACAGCCAGAAGTTTAAAAGGCATTTTGTTGAAAAGCTAGGAATCAAATGCCTAAAATTAAATATAATGCACCCCTTGTGTGTCAGTGAATGAGGAATTTATTTACCGGATCTTGTGATTTAGGAAGACTTAGTGCTCTTGTTTAGCCTAACTTTGCAGTTATTCACAGGGCAATGGCCCTTTACTGCAAGGGAATTATCATTTGTATCAATGTGAAAGTCTTTCAGAAGAAGTGGTGTTTCTCTTCTTCTCTCCTGTTAGAGAGGTCATTTTAAAATTGATAACCTTTTTGTCATCAATACAGGGGCGTCATGTCATAACAAATAGAAATACTTTTTCATTCTCTTAAAGACTTCACAATAAATAAATTCAAAGGAGGCTGGGTGAGGGCATGAATAATGTAGTCAACATTCATTTGAGCTTGACAAATTAAAAGCATTTGACCAATATGCAATATGAACATTGATCAGTAATGTGGAAGGCATCTAAATAATTAAAGAAATACCACAATAACATGTGGAACTATGGGCTGAAGCCAAGGGAAGCTGGATGTGTCTTGAGTATCAAAGAAAACCCTTGGATAGGAAAGACGTTGTGGTTAGCTTTGTCATGCCTGCTAAAAATCTTTGTAATACAGCTAAGTAGGTTCAAGCACTGTTCTTCTAGTATGTAGTTCATTTGTATGGAACACAGGAAGCTTTGTTACAGTACACTAGTTCAGTAACCAACACTGTTTCTTGTGTAACTTAAACCTCTAGCAGGTATGGTTGGTTGGGAGGACTTTTAAAGTTAAGGCAGTATGAAGTTAGTGTGGGTGTAGAACTCACTAGAGCTGGGCTTTGTCCTCTAAACCGCAACTTGTGAAAGCATCCCTCTTTAGGTTTTATTCCAGATGCTGTGGAACTTTGAGAAGGTACTTGGCCAAAGTCCTACCTCTCCTTTTTTTATTTTTTTTTCCCCCTTCCCTTTATTTCCTTTTCTTTCTTTTTTTTTTTTTTTTCCTTCCCCCCTTTCCCCCCCTCCTCCTCCCTCACCCCTTTTCCGTTTCTTCTCTGGTTTTGTGGTTTGGTTTGCTTTGTTTTTAATATAGGCATAGTTTTTAATTGATAAATAGCTCTTTCTTTTTCAGGCAACTCATGTGTATGTGATCTGCAGGATCATGGTTTACTGTCATTCTCTTTCATAAGCTGGGTAGCTCAGTGGCTTTTCTCCTGCCTAGTCTGGTCATACTGGCTGTGTGTCCAGTCTGTCTGCCTTGTCTCCTTATTCTTCAAGTGACATTTTGTGGCACTTGTTTAACGGCTGCCTAGGTGCCTTGGGTTAGCAGGTTTGAAAATTGGCTAAATGTTTGAGAAGCAAATGGCTTTTCAAGAAGAGAAAACCAGACACTGCTAAAGAAATAGTAGGAGGACATTTAATACTGGTTTTATTTTTTACTGGCAGATGCTAGTTTGCTGAGGAACAGTCTGCCAGTAGCTTTGTGCTCTGATTTGGCTTCAAGGCTCCACAAAGCAGAGATTCTGTTAGCTTGTGGTTTGACTTACTGTGGATACACATTAGATGTATCCATGTGTGTTTAATTTGAAGGAACTAAGGGAAGGGGGGAAAAGATCCCAAAGGAACAGATCATGCAACTAGTAAAATAAAGGCCCATTTGAAGTAATGGGAAGTCTGAATTCCACTAAGGCAAGTCAATATGAGCTTTGGCTACCAAAATCTGCCGGCACACACAGGTTCAATGCAGCTCCTGCTGCACAGTCTGGTTAGCCAAGTCAGTTTGCTGGTTTACTGCAAATACTTACATTGATCTTACAGAACTGGAGGGCTTTTTCTGTTTCCTTCTGGAAGCCCAGAGGGGATGCTAAATGTTACTTTCCAAAAAGCAAGAGCTGAGAAGAGTTGCTGACATTTCTGTTTTGGAGTAATCTTGTAAACCACTATTTTGCAAGGTGACAAGTTCTGAAACAGCAGTTTATAATCAGTCTGCAAGATGGTTAGGCAGGGAATAACTGGATTCCCTAACGACTCTCCTTAAGCAAAGCTCTTCATAATGGGAATGTTCACAGTGTTATATGAAAGGTGTGTTTCTTTTGCTTCTGTGGTTTGCTAGGTGCAAAAAAGTTATTAATTCAAGCAGGGACTACTTTGTCAGATGCCATAGCAAGACACCCAGCAGCTTCAGACTGTCTCATTTGCTAGCTGGTATTTACAGGACAGTAATCATTAGTTTCCTTAGTATTAGTTTCCATCCCTGTTGAGTTCTGCAGTTTGGTTTGGTGGTGATGGGTGGTACCAGGAGTGGTACAGAGCAAGAGAAGTGGTAGAAAGAGTTATGAATGGGTAAAAAAGGCTGGAGAACCATTAGAGAGTAAGATTGAAGACAAAAAAAAAAAAATGCCGCAGAAGCCGACATGTCCTAAGGACAAGCTGTGTATCAAAAATAAGATGCGTGTCTAGACTGCATTAAAAAGCAATTGTGTGAATACCAGAACTAATTAGGTCTGGTTTTCAATAGACTCTTCTCTCATCATTCTTTTGGTATTTAGCTTAAGACAACAGACTTTAGTCATTCTTTGTCCTGTTGTTGACATAAAAGGCTACCTCATTTAAATAGACTTTTTGATTTTATTTTTTTATATACTTTTTTTTTACTTTGGCCACCACAGCTTGCATGTCCAAGGAAAAGGCCTAACAGTGATGAAATTACTTAGCTCTGCTAGTGCTATTAGGGCTGTAAGCCTAGATCCAGAAGAAAGGTAAACAGCCAAGACCACCTGGAGGGAGTTGAAGACTCCAGGTCTCTCATTTCTGGTGGAGCTCTTGGTTGGACTGGAAAAATGTTAGAGATGCCACCAAGGAGTAATATTTCATGCTCAGGTCTTGAGGGTAATCTTAACCCCCTTCAGAAGAAGCCCCAACCTTTCTGCTGAGGGCCATGTTACTGTTTTGAAAGTGTTGGTTCTCTGCAAGCTAGAGAGAGTATTCCCCATGCTTTTTTAAACATTTCTGCTTCCAAAAGACCGTGAGGGAAGCACAGGTACTCCAGGATGACTCTGGAGTTAAGAGGAGTAAAGGAAGACGGAGTGGGGTGCCTGGAGGCTGTGACCAACCTAAGCAGTTGCTGGTTGTGTACTATCATTGGAAATGAACACAGCTACCTAATCTGTTTACTGTGTTTTGTATGCTGTTTTTGCCTGACATGTCAGTAGGATAATGAATATGACATAGGTTTTGTCTGCCTATCATGGCGGTGGCAGGTATAGGGAGGAAACTTTCCAGTTTTGGATCTGTCCTGAAACACTGTGGTAATAGTTTTGCATGGTAATAGTTTTGCATATGGGTATCTTATTCAAAATCTTGACGCCTTGCAAATGAAAGGGCTTTGGACTGAAGGATCTAGTTCTTAACCTGAATGCTATCATATTTGTGTGGCTTTCATTTTGTTTCTAAAGATGGTGGCTTTATTAAAAATGTTAAAGAACCCTCTGAAAGTAATGATGCCTATTAAATATGCTCAGGCAAATATCAACATGCTAGGGCAAATATTTAGCAAGCTAAAGTTTACATGCTTCAATTATATAAATTAGTGGCATAGCACTTGAGCGTACATCTGCAAATACAATGTTCAGCTTCTGCAGTAATAAATTTTAGCATTTTCTTCAGTCTGAATTAATATATGTAAGCAACTCAACAAAATATGTATTTGTGGCTTGAAAAAAATGTGCTTAGAAAATATAATGTACTTGTTGCTAAAATGTGTTATTACCTTTAAAAATAGATCTTTGAATTGCTTTTGATAAAGACCTCTGTTTATTATGTGACACTATGCGAAAGGACTTTGGACTTTCTAGTGCGTACATCTAGTACACACAAAAATATCCTCACACTGAGCAGAGTCTGTCAGAATCTGGCTGGAGAGAGGTGATGATAAATAGGAGATTTTATTATGAGCGTTTGTGCTTTACCTACCCTTTGGTAACTGCTACATTCTTCATCTCTTGAGGTGGAGCCTACCTCAGGAGCTTCAAGAGTCAGGAGAACAGACTTGAAAAGAGAATACAGACTGGCTTTTTCCAATCTTCAAATGGAAAAAAAAAAAAAACCAACAAACCCCAAACCAAAAACCAAACAACAAACCTCCTACTGAATTAAAATGAAACATGCTTTGTCTCATATTCTGTCTGAGCCCACAGGCAAAGATACTTTATTTTGCCACATGTCTAGTCTTGTAGGCATGTTGTTTCAGAATTTACCTGAAACCATTAAGAGTCTAGCATCATTATTTGTGGAATTATTATAGCTGCAGTTTCTGATTTTCTGTATCAGGCTTTATTGTTGGATTCACAGATTTCAGCTTTATCATGTATCAGTTAATAGGAAAAAAAAAAACATGAACTCCGAAATATTTCTTGACTGTGGTATAATAGGATACATATACCTGTGAAAACTGCGAGATTGGTTTTTTCAATTTTTTTTTTTAATTATTTTTAACTTCTCTAGCAATACACTTACAATCGAGGGAATGATATTCCTTAGCACTTTGCCATAAAGTAGCATTGTACTAGAAGGTCTTTTTTTCCTAGTTTTTTTGATTTTGCTCTTCTAGAGATAAAAATTCTGGTATTGCAGTTTATGTTTAAAAAAAACAGTGTGCATTGTTTGCAAGCTACAGTACAGAGGAGACACAATTGTGCATGAGGGATGCCAAAATCATGTACTGTGTTAATTCGGGTCTCATCAGGAAAGTGAAATAATATCACAGAATCACAGAATTTCTGAGGCTGGAATAGACCTCCCAAGATCAAGTCCAGCCTATGACCCAACACCATGACATCAGCTAGACCATGTCACTAAGCGCCACATCCAGTCTTTCCTTAAACACCTCCAGGGATGGCTACTCCACCATCTCCCTGGGCAGTCCATTCCAGTGTTAGTTATCCTGAAGTCCATCTATTATAATTTCCACATTTATTGGTGATAATTAAATAACTACTGAAAGAACTTTACTAACCAAGAGGAGGGGTATTTGTAGGTGGGATGTTTCTCCATCATTTGAAAGCTCCACTCAAAACCTATGTGAAAAAGGGGAGCATGCAGGTATTTTCATAAAATGACGTGCTGTAACTTTAAGAGCTTTTGTGCCTTGTGGCTGAATTTCTCTGCAAGCTCTTGTGTTTTGCCTTCCATCTGGCAGAAGCCACAGGCCATGTGACATCTTTGTCATGATGTGACCCTGCCTGTGTCCTCAACAAATCCAGTAACCAGGTGCTTCTGAGGGCACTGTCAGGTACAGCTTCTCATCCCTCTGCTCTGGTGCCCATGCAAAGAGCATCTTCCTCAAGCTACATTTAGGACTTTCAGGGTCTTTTTATGTTGCCCAAGCCTAATACAAATGGGCCAATGAGTCAGCAGGATAAAGGGAAGGGTTCTGTGAAGTTACCACTGAGAACTGAAGGTTTCCAGCTACAGGTGACCCAAAACCTGTAAGCACATGAGCAGCCTTACACTATAACAGGAAGACTGTTCTGTAATGTGCTGCTGAAGCAGGGCCTTATAGAAGATCCTCATCAATTCATGATGTGTTTGAACAGTGGGGAAGAAAATATTTGTAATACATTTTATACATATATTATGAAATAAGTGTGGTTCAACATGTATTCAGTAAGTTGGTCTCCAGCATGGTATCTATCTGTAGAAAACTTTCAGTAAGGTAGCAGAGATTGTCTGTTAGTAACAAGACAATTGCTAAAGCGCCTAGTTAACAAAACAAGCATTTTTTAGTACAGATCTTTTTCCTTTTTTGGTCTCAAATGCCATAGATTTATTTAGCATGACATAAAATTGAAGTTGTATGGGTTGAAACCATAGTCAAATGCATTACAAACTTAATTATCACTGAGGGATGGAGCCAGGAATGTAGTAGACATTGCTGGAAAGTTTTAGTTATGCATGCATCATATGTATCTCCATGTGTGTTAAGGGAGCACTGTCTTAAAAAAACAAAACAAAACCAAAACAGAAGTAAGCAGTATTATATGCATGGTTTGTCTATCAGTAAATGCTGTCAGATCCTTTACTTGGGGAGTATTTAAACAGAGCTTTTTGAAAGTAGCCCAACAGGCCTTTGAAAGTTAGTGGTAGCTGGAAATTTATGTGCCTTAGCTTTTCAAAAATGTCTAGTCTCCATTTAAAAAAACTAAAACCCTTTTGTTTTGTGAAGCCTGGAGTTAGGTTAGAAGGGTGAGAAGACAGAAGAAAAAAAAAAAAAAAAGGAGGAAACATTACTGATCCTTCCCCTGCTGTGATGGGGCAAACTCTGCAAGCGTGGCTAAGCATTACCCTTTGATTTGTGTCCACAGGACTGTGGTGTTCCAGAGGTAGAGTTCTGCCTGGCAGCTGGTGGTACAGAGGGAGTTCCTATCTGCATACAGAGTGCAGTTGCAAATTTAGAAGAACTGGATATTGAGAAAAACCCTTATATGAGAGTCAAATCAGGAGTGTGAGTACTGAACCTCTTTAATAGCATTTTTCTATCAGGTAGAGAAGTAACATCATGGTTTGAAAGTCAGTCAGTGATAGGAGCAATATTTGGGGGATTTTTCTACACATCAGTTAACATACACTTAAATATTCCCAGCTCTACACTTCAGCATTGTGCTATGTGGGCTTCTACCAACAAATTTTTGAAGGCATTTTTCCCTCTAGTTGCTGGCAGAAGTCTTCTATAATTCCATTTTTGAGTAGCTTTATAAATAGAAGCAGCAGCAGCTTAGCTATAATTAGCTTTTAGTTCATTGGAGAATAGATATTGTCTTCCTAGTCACCTGCCCTGTTATAACACTGTGGTTGAATATCAGAAAATTAAAATTACATCATCCAAGTATTTCTCAAGCTGTAGCCATATCCTGACTTTCTGAAGAGAGGTGATGCAATATAATACAGGCCTCTTGGTACCCCAGCATTTCCTGTATTGAGCAGAATAGTCCATTTCTTGGGTAAATGGCCAAAACTTTACAATCCCTGAAGTTTGGGAGTTTTATGCCTCTTCTTGTAAATCATTGCAGAATGACATTAGCTATTCAGTTATAAGTCTTGAGTTTGCCTTTCCACTTGAGCCAAGCCTTCCTTCTCAGAGTCTTGCAGTATGCATGTGAAACTCAAGGTGGTGAACAAATTAAAAACAGTGTCTTGTCATAGTTTTGATAGTATAACATTTAACTGCTTATGGTCTGTGCATACAGTTTTAAGAAAATAATTTTCCATATGGCTCAATGCCTCTTCCTACTTCCTTATTTGGTCTGCTTAACCTGAACTTTTACATTCAGCTTTCTTTTTGACTTAAAACAGGCTCAAGGATTCTCATCATTTTTAGTAGTCATGTAAAAATTACAGTAGCTTGCTTTCCAAAGTAGGTGTTATAAATCAGCATATTTTAATAAGTTTCACTGAAAAATCCAAGTGTTACTGATATTAGAAGCCTTTTAATTTCCCAAGCTGACAATCCTTGGGAAGAGTTGATGCAAGTGCCTCATTCTCAGTACTGAAGTTGGTTTTGTATACTCATAAGTGTAACAAACTGGATGCTTAATATAAGTAAACAAATTGGTGATTTTCTTCTCTGTTATTTATGCTTAACTTCGACTGAGGGGGAAAAAAAAGTATCCGTGATCTTCTTGGCATTCATTTTGCCAATGTATTTAAATATAGCTTCATTTTGATGTGCTGGCAGTATCTAAAACACATTATCTAGCTCTTATGAGTAGAAAAAGGAAAACAATTTTAATAAGATCCCTGTATTTGTAATCTGTCTAATGAGATTAATAAGTCCTTTATGCTTATTGTTGTAGATGGCTTGCTTATTCAGACTTCAATTACAAGGGAGAGATGAAGATTTTGGAAGAATGTCATTCACCATCTGAAATTCCTTCAGCAGATGTGAAATCACTGCGTCCCTTAAAAATGGTGAGGACTTCAAAATTCCCTAATAAGCTGTGTGCCTTCCTTTTCCCATTGCTGCTTCCCTGGTGGTTTTGACTTAAGTATATCTTGGGTTCTAATGTCTTTTCAAGGTTAATCCTTACACTTGTAATACTCATCTCATGCCATGGTGCATTTGCAGTGTTGTAATGGCACAGTGGTCGCTGTGACTTGCTGGGCTTCTGCATCTACCAAAGTAAGACCACATAGTCAGAGAGAGCACCTGATTGCCTCGGATATCTTCCTGGGAAACTGCTGTTGTTGGGTGAAGAGCAAACAAGACAGAATTGAAAGGCTCTTAATTGTATTCCATCCAACACTAATTCAGAACTTAAAAACAAAAAACAAAAACCAAAAAACAAAACAAAACAAAACAACAAAAAAAACACCTCTTCAAAAGTTGTTGATTTTCTTTTTTCTTTTATTTTCTTTTTCTCCTCCTCTTATCTCCAGCAGACTCTACAGCTACAGTTTTCTAACCAGTACTATTCCTGTCACCACACATTGCACAAAAATATTTGGAAGTGCAGCAAATATTGTTTTGATAGACAGCATGTAGATCTAAATATGAAAGAAATGTGGAAGGGTATAACACATAATTCTGCCGTATACATAGCAAACCTTACAGAAAGAAAGTTTAAAAGCCCCAAAGGAATAAGACTTAACATCTGTGGTTTTAGTTGCTCATGGGAGATAGGTGTCTCATTTCCATCTTCACCAACATTTCCAGAGAAAAGGGGTTTGTTGTATTTGTTCTTTAATCACAGACATGAATATGTGAGCCTATACTTTCTCCCCCTTCTGGTGTTTATAGTTTCTTAATGTTACACCATTTGTGATTGAGAAACTTGAAATATATACAACAAAGTCTTAAAAGTTAATTTTAAAAATTGGCCAGTATCAATTAGTTTAAAAGTGCATAGTACATATTTGCTTTAGATTGCTAATAGACTGAAGGAATATTTTCAGATTGCTTACACCACCCCTACAGGCTTGTCAACACACTGCTTTATTTGTAGGTCAGGTTTATAGTGTCCCTGGCCTTTATGAATTATCAGAGTATTTAAACTAGTGTTTTATTTGGCCAACAATGAAAATGGTGAATATAATTGCAAAGACTTCATGCTGTAATAGTACTATAAAATGCATGTCAAAACATAGCTTTAAGTTTTATATAAATACATTTCTTTTTTCTCCCCCCATCTTTTCTTAGGGTGGACTAAAAGTACAAAGGCCGATGGATGTCAAGGTAAGCACCATATAGAGGATAAAATATGAGCATGTTGGAAATACAAACCCTCTATTTAAGCTGTTTTCTTTTTGTTGGGTGTGTGATGTTTGATTAAGTATTCGGTGTTTGCTGCTGAAGAAAAATGCATTAATAATGTCAAGTCCACTTTCTTAGTTGTGTTTCACAAGATATAAAAGTAGTAGTAATTTGACTTTTACATATTAGGATAATGTGAATTTGCTATAGAAGAATAGTAAAGCTTTGGTAAAATAAAAGTAGTTTTCCTGACTGAGACATCAATCACTGTAATGGAAAAGTATCAGGAGAGATTTTCCTGTTTAATATACCAAAATTTTTTTAAAAGGAGGGGGGAGGGGAGGAAGGGGACAGGAATAGGACCATTCTTATACCTGATCCCAGTACAGGAGTCATGGGTGAGACCATCCCCCTCCTCTGATTTGAGGGGGCAAAAGCTAATTTTTTTTTGAAAGCTAACTTTTTTTTGAAAGCTAATCCAGAGTTATTGTTCCTTTTCCCGCCTTTTTCTAGTTCTCCACAAAAATGCTAATGCTTTAAATAACTTTTCATTGTACAAATACTTGCAAGACTAAGGCATTTTCTGGTATATATTGCAGTAAATATTAATACTGTTAATAGCTGATCTGTGTGATTCAGAAGATGAGGAACCTCAAGGGTGTGTTAACTGTAGTCACTGAAATAACTTCAGCAAAGTACTGAGAAAGACCTCTTCTCTGCTTTAGAAGGATTAAGCACAGTCTGTCTGTCTAAAGCCTATCTAAGTCCAAGCAGGGTCTTTTCTGGGCCACTCAAAAATCAGAAGAGAAGAGGAATGCAACCCTGAATTTTCTTCATAACAGTGTCTTCTTGGAGAGGGAGGAAAGATGTTTTCTACATACTGTAGCAGTGCACACCCCCAAACTTCAAGTTACTGTTTAGGACATACTCAAAGCATTGTGCAACATCATGTTTTCTAGGTAATAATATATGAGAAAACCCACTTTGGAGGATGGTCCAAAGAGTTGTCAGAAAACATCAGTTCTGTCCCAAGTCTGCTTGGTAGTGAAGAGGAGTTTCAGAAAATTGGATCAATACGTGTAATTGGTGGAGTGTAAGTGTACTTCACTTTTTATTTACTTGAAAATAGGAAGCATGACTAAATGCTAAGAAGTGCTTACTAAGGGGTGATTACAACCTCTCGCTGGTAAAATATTTTTAAAAGAAAGGAATATGTGTTTCTTTTGTCAATTATCAGCCTTGGATAAAAACACTTATATATGGCTGATACAACTAAGGGGATAAGGCAGATAGAATCACAGAATGTCAGGGGCCGGAAGGGACCTCTAAAGATCATCCAGTCCAACCCCCCTGCCAGAGCAGGATCACCTAGACCAGAACGAAGTGTCTGAGAGATGTGAAGTCAGTGTTCACTCTTTGGATTCCAGTAAACTAAGCCTCTTACTTAAAGACATCATTCATACAGAGCTTTGATTTATGCTCCTGATAGTCTCTACTTAATTTACTGATATGACCTTGGGTAGATGTGGTCAGTATTCAGTTTGACTTTTTAATGCCTCTGAAATCTGTGCACTGTTTTATTGTCTTAGTGGTTTTCCTTTGCCATTTGTTGCATATAAGCTGGAGTTAAGGATCTACCCCTTATGTCCCTCACTGAGGCCTTGGATGGATTCTGTGCTGCCCTGCCCCCCTCTCTTGTCATACACACACCTGCACAAAAGGGCAATGTAACACAGCCCTTGAGTGGACTGCTCATGTGGTAGGCTCAGTGCC
Source organism: Megaceryle maxima (assembly GCA_024605025.1). Classification (NCBI taxonomy): domain Eukaryota; kingdom Metazoa; phylum Chordata; class Aves; order Coraciiformes; family Cerylidae; genus Megaceryle; species Megaceryle maxima. The sequence continues at coordinate 61,086 of JANHGN010020298.1, read as the reverse complement.
AGCTATTTCAGAGACCTACCAACCCCATGTGTTCTTTCAACCTCTCCCAAGACCCAACAGGACAGGACTGTTTGAAAGCGTGCAGGATGGTTGCTTCTGCCAAAAAGCTTGGCAATAAAATAGTTTCCAGAAACCTTTTTTTTTTTTTTTTTTTAACATTTTTCCTTAGGGGATTTCAATTTTAATACTTCAATATAAAAATTGAGTAACATACACCTTTTCCAAGTTGTTGTCAGGATCTTACAAGCACTAAATTAAAAAAAAAAAAAAAAAAACCAAAAAACTTCATTGTGAATACTCAATCTATTAATAAATACATTATGTATTCACTATCTGGGAAGCTTCAAATTATTTAAAAATCATCCTTCTGTCTGTTGTGGTGGCTTTCATTTTTAATACTGCGGTAACTTAAACAGCTGAATTAATGTAAACCAAATGGTACTAAAAGTAAAGCTATCCCTGCCTGCCAAATTTCAATGCTGACAGAATTTGTACAGCAGTTCAAATACTTCAGTTCAGTTTGTACAGCAGTTCTAACAGGGAGAATTAATGAAAGAAATGCTTAGAAGCAAGAAGGAGGGGGAAGTACTTTTTCAAATTAAGATCCATAAGAGCTTTCAAAATCGATGTGGAAATGCCTTCTTTCATTGAGCCTTAGCTATTTGTTCAAAACACTTTAAGAAGTTTTATACCCTTTGTGCCAAAATATATTCCACGTACAATATGTTGTATATATGAAATTCACTTGTCTATTCATATGTATGTTTTTAGATTAGAGCAGGAAATTATATAAGAGGGTGACTTTTTTCTCTGCTGAAATCCATTCATTTTGTAACCAGCTCCAGCAAGGTTGGAATTTCATATTTCACTAATATCCTGAGGAGATCTACTGCTTGGTTTTTATGATTGACAGTGGGTGGCTTACGGTGTTTTGGCCACTAGATGCACACTAGCCACTGTAGTACCAAATTACTGGGAGTATGGCTGAGTGGGAGGAGGTACATGGGCAAGTGTTACACAAATAAACTGTTATTAGAGAAAGAATCACATGGTGGGATTCTGATCCACAAAGAACACTTCATGGGTGGCTGTTGTGATTTCGAACAAGCATTGCTTTGTTTGTTAGCTGAGTCTGTGATACTGTATTGTTCTTAGGATGTTCTCATCCCCCTAATTTGTTATGGAAAAATCACCTGTGCATTTGTTTTGGTTTTAGTTATTTCTCTTTTGTTGTGTGGTTGCTGTAGATGGGTTGCCTATGATAAGGAACGATACAAAGGCCATCAGTTCTTGCTGGAGGAGGGAGATTATGAAGACAGACACTCATGGGGGGGAGCTGACAATGTCCTTCTGTCTTTCCGATTCCTTCAGGCTGTAAGTACTTTTACGTGTTTCGCACAAATTATGTACAGTCCTATAAATAAAGAGGAGGGTTGTTATATATGGTACAGCTGTCTTGGGTTTAGTCATTGCATCTTTTGCCCAAGTTCATTCTCATTCTTCTCCTGCTTGCTGAAATTTAGACTGCACTGTATATGATGTAAAGCAGAAGCAGGTTCTAAATAGCCCTTGTAAAGTTCATATGAAGAATGTATCATGCAGAATTCGTTGTCTACCTGCCAGATTTTTCAAGCATCTTTCTTCTGCACTTCAAGCTATTTGAATCTCTAGAACAGAATTTTCTTAAAGGTTCAACATGCATAAATGTACAGTGTAGTTCTTTATTAAAATAAAAATAGCCTTTCAACACAGCAGCTGTTGCAAGCCTTAAAACAGCATTACCCTCTGTCTCTCTGATTTTTGTGCCAGAAAATTTTGGCAGCAAAAATAATCACGGTGGAAAAAAATCCCTTCTACTAAAATGTATTTAATGAAGACAAAGATGAAATAATAATAAAAGCTGTATCAGAGTCCAGTATGGGAAACAAAGTTAGACTTCTCAGAGATAGGAAAATGTGGGATTAGAACCTCTTTATCATTCCTTTTGGTTTTTGTTTGTTTGTGGGTTTGGGGATATTTTTTTTTTTTATTATAAGGGGAACTTTGTGAGCTTTACATACAGCTGCAAAGAGTGTCTCATTTTGAGAATTAGGTTGTTCACTCTGAAATTACTCTGTCTTGTATACTCAGATTACTCATCTCCTCATATGAGTAGATGTGATATTTCTGAGCCAGGAGTTTTGTGAAGTTTGAAGGTAGGCATTTAGCATAAACTTTGTCTAAATAGTCACTATTAAGAAAATAAAAAACTTAATATGAATCCAGGAAGGCCATGCTTAAGTTCAAAATTTGCAGGTTTGATTTTTTTATAAAGGACACTTAGATTTGGATTATAAATATAGCTTTTCCTATGATATAACTTAGAACAACCAGGAATTTTCTTCAAACTCCTCATTTTAAATGTGCAGAATCCATTATCTTAGCTTTTCTTTATATTCAAGCTATACATAGGATACTTGAGTAATTTAAAATGGTCTTTTTAGATCTTCCTCTTGGCAAAGGACATCATTACAAGCTTAAAATTGTGGACATGCCTCATGGGGATGACTTTCCACATATTGCATGTATTTAATTTGACTCACACTTAGGACAGTCAGAATGCCCAAGTCATTAACATTTTACAAACATGCATCATTCACACTCGTATATCAACATATGTCATTCAAATTAACTTATAAATATATATATCAATAGGTACATAGTGATAACAAAAGTTTCCTGAAATTGTAGCATAACTAAAGACAAATGAATTCGTTTCCAATAAAATGACTAATGGCACTGGCATTTTGTTGTTCAGCTTGACCAACAGATTGAGCACCTCTCTCTGCTGTGCAATACATAGGTCAGTGTTCCATATGCTCCCTTCACGACTTTGTATACAGTACTTAAGGTCAGGGTTTTGAAAATATCAGGATTTTGAAAACAATTTAGTACAAAACTCCTGTTTTCAAGGGGACCTGGACAAAAATCCACAACTAGTTCAGCATGCTGATGGCCCCTTGCTGCACAATGAACATCCTAGCTCTTCTCCATAAGCTCAGAAATTCTGTCAGGAGAAGTGCAGCAAAGGTGGTGATGATCTCGGACTCCTGGGTATCAAGATCTTTATTGCTCATCTCTTTAAGTTCTGTTTCAGTCAGATGACCTCAGGAGTCTTTGTAGAAGATGAAGGATTTTGTGAAATTTATCTGAGTTGCATTATTCATGATCAGCTTATCTGGGAGTGGGATTGGGCATCGACTCTGCTCTTTACACTGCAACAGCCTCACGCAGGGGCCACTCCAGCTAGATTTGAATTTTTTTTTTTTTTTTCTCTCTTTTTTTTTTTTTTCTCTCAGGTGTGACACCAGGTGACCTTAAACCTGTTGGCTTTGAGGCCAGCATAGACCTGAAAACAGTTTAGCCTGGCTCACACAGCATGAAGCGCAAGCTAATGAGCCCTGTGTACCTGAGTCAGCTTCAGGCAGAATCAGATCGAACGTCTTTGTGCAGTGCTTCCAAAGCAGGGAGCGTGGTACGAAGCACGTAAATGGCTCTGCAGAGAGCCAGGCTGGGTACAGTGAGCCTCATTAGCCTCTGTCAGTACTGGCTCTGTCAATGTGGCTTAGTACTATGCAAAGCTATTCAGATGTTCCTGTGCCGTGATGCTCAACATGACAGGTTCCACCAGAGCTAGGAAAATCCAGCCCATGTTTCTGTACACATACCAGTGACTACAGTTGAGCTGAGGCATGAATTTAATTTCCTGACAAATCAGAAAGGTTAGACATGACACACAAAAGAAGGATTGTTGCAAATCACCCATCCCCACCCACTGGTGAAGATGTACATGCATGTAGGCCTACTGTAAGAGTTTTCAGGTTTTGTCTGTCTTAAATATTTCTGCTGTGAACAGTCACAAGCTCTAATGTGGAGATTCAAGGGAGTGTCTTGAAAGCAGAGATAGAAAGGACTTACAGCATTTTTTCCAGTGTACTGCCAGCTCTGTTATCAGCGTCTATATTGGACACACTGGTGTCAAATGCAGGGCTTGTTCCTGAGGCTAGACAGAGTTTGTACCGTGTGCTGGTTTGGGGGACAGCTGCATTTGCTTCTTTTCTGTGGTGTCAAATGAGAGAATCTGTGAAGCTGGGATTTGCCTGTGGCTGTTGTGATGAGGGCAAGAGCAAAGTTTCTGAGTCTCTTTCAGTGAAGCAGAGTATGTTGGCTTTGGAGCTTCCCCACTAATGTTTTCAAGTCTAAAATTAGATTTCCCTTGGTCTGAAAGTTTTTAAGTATTTTTCCTATTGCTTATTGTAAGAGAAGCTGTAGTGAAAATTTAGGAAGGAAAAAATGATGGCTGAATTTGAAACGTTGTTTTAAAAGTAATTACAATTATGGATATATTTCAGTATTTTAAAGTTAGTGAAAGAAATGATGTGTGGATTTGTTCTAAATGGCTTTTCAGGAGCTCTTGCAGCGTCCTTGGAAGTAGCTTTCTTAGAACTTACTTAGCACTCTTAGAAGTAGCTGGTTTTCATTTGTGCTAAAACTACACTAGTTACGGGGTTTTTTGGGTTTTATTGTTGGGGTTTTTTCCTAAAAAGTAGTCTGAAGCTGTTCATTATGATTTTGCCAGACCTTAAATTGGCACTTAAATTTCTAGTGTATATCTGAATTAGTTGCAACTTTTTAAATAAATGAATGGAGGAGATAGTCAACACAGTAGAAAAAACAGTTTTACTACTGAATTTGTTCCATCACTTTTTAGTGTAATGCAGAGAGGTTGAGCCACGTTGCATGCTCATTCTAAAATGGGCCTTCTTTATTCATTGTGACTGAATCCTGTACAAAGACATGGTGTTCTCTAAAGAGCCTCTTTGATCAGGTTCACCTGACCAAATGAATCTGCCTGTAGGCTAGGCTTGGCCTGGCCTTAATTTGTAAGTGGGTTTTGATTGTTGAAAGTCTTTGTTTTCTCAGTGTAGCCTTAAGCATACTGCTATCTGGTTGGTAGCTTGTAAGTGCTACAGCAGCAAGTATTTAGTTTAATAATTTAATGTGATCGTGTCCTCGTGTGTTTGTGAATTTGTGTCAGCTCCTGTATTTGCTTGAGAGCCTTTTTCTTGTGTGCAAGATGCACTTATTTTCAACTTCTTACAATTTTGCTGAATGTTTCAGAAATACTGAAATTTAATTGAGCTCATGCTTTTTGTTCAAAGGAATAAAGTGAATGGATGGTGGTTTTACATTTTCCCAAGCAGTGACTGAACTGTGTGCTTAAAATTAAGTGGTCACAAAATTGGAGATTTTGAAACCCAAATTAAAATAATTTGAAGCTGTGCAAGTAATTGGGTCAAGCAGCTATGCTAGCTGAAAGCATAAGGCAATGTCACATGGTTGTGTAAGAGAGAATGTGACAGTGTCATGTGGGGATTTGTTTTATAGCTATAGTGATTAGTCATACAAGGGATGTATCCAAAAACCATAAACCCCTTATGCTGGAAAGGTGATCTTGCCCAGTCTTTTCACTGGGAAGGGATGAAGAAGGAGAACTTGAGGTAAAATACCATAGTCATGGTAATGCTTGGAGTAGTCATTTGTGAAGCTGTTGGACAATCAATGCTAAATCCCCAACCCTTCTCTTTCCCACACCAGGCATCTTTGCACTCTCCATCATCCTCTTAGAGGAAAGGATGTTGCTCAGGGGCAGCAGGTTCTTCCTCTCTTCAGTGGAAACCACTGAAGGCCATATCAAATTGCCAGGCTTCCAGCTAGGAACTTCAATGCCAAAATATCCCATAAAGATCCACACGAGGGACCTAAATCTCCTCGCTGCTTTATAAAATGCTCTCTTTCAGCCTACAACTCTTTTTCAAAATGCTTTGTGCTGTGAAGTATCACTGAAATGTCACAGCCAGTCTTCTAACTCCCATTCTGCCTCTTAGGATTTCATAGAGTCCTCAGTGGCACTTTTTCAATCTGATGATGAAGATGGGAAGGCATTAGACATCGTCAATGAAGAAATCCCTGATTTGGAGCAGGCTGGATTTGGCCCAGAGACGAGGTCGATTCTTGTGAAAAGTGGAGTGTAAGTCTATTAAAATATTTGGATGGAAGTATTAAGTATTTTTGTGTACAATTGGGTTTGGGTACATCTTTTGAGAAAATACATTTCATGTGGTACAGGTGCTAAACATTTGGGGAGACCAGTATTTCTTTCAGTTTCCTTGATAAACGGAAGGAAAAAAAAAAACAACTTCATTTTCTCTAAGTCTTATGCCTACACCTTGATTTGCATCTGGTTATTCTTGTTACTAGAGAAAGCTTGTGGTGTTCCTCCAGGGGTCACACAGAATGTATTTTCATGAGCTTTAGCAGTAATGCAGAAGAGGGATTTTAGATACGTTAAGAACTGGATACCTCATGGGACAGATGGAGCCGGTACAGAGAGCATGAGCTGTGCATTATTTGTAATAGAGTTAGGCTGCTGGGTCTGAAAACTAAAATACTTTTTAGAGAACTATTTAAACTAAAAGCAGGAGATTAAACCAACGGGTATAGCTGAGTACCTGGCTCAAGCTGGTAGAGCCTACAGGATGGACTCGGCTGACTTTCGGTGTGCATAGGTAGAGTCCTGAAAGAAAATAAAACAGCACAATTGCAATAAATAAGGAAGGTAAATTAGACTACCTGCAGCATCTGTTGATGGAGATATGCAATGGTAACTGATGGCAAGGAAAGGAAAGTACCCTCCAATATCCCTGTTACAACAGTTCCAGGTACTGGGTGAAAGAGAGAAGAATGTACCACCAGAAGTGGCTAAGATAGTGGCATCTCCAGCTGGCCTCCATCTACTGCCACTGCCAAAGAGCACATACAGGGCGAGAGGGACCCTCAATCTCATGTAGTTTGGAGTTTGTTCCTTCTTAAATTGCAGAAGGGGCAGCAGGGTGGGAGAAGCCTGACCTGCCAACCATTGCAAGTTTTTACCATGTTACCAAGGCTTCCTCATTTACTTCACTTTCTTATAACATTTTTCTTAAATCCAACTGGTAAAGTTGGAAGAAAGCCCTTTCTGAGGGGATGCTGAACAGGTGAAGATTCAGCTGAGAGATATTAAAAAAACTTGTCAATTAAATGCCTTTCCTCTGGCCTTCTAAGCAAGGCATCATCTCATGCTGAATGTATAATTGACAGAAAGGCAGAGACCCAAAGTTGTATGGCTGTCAAAGTAGTGTTTGTAAAGTAAAACCAGAATCAAATGTGTGACAATTATGCACCTCTCATTGGTTTTCTTATTGCACTGTCTGTCAGATGGACTTCTGAAAAAAACTCCAAATAATACTGTTCTATTTAACTTGTTATTGATTTCATCAAACTACACAGAAAAATGTACTGGTTTTGGTTTAATTTTTGTGTCATTCTTCAGGTGGGTCGCCTATCAGCAGAAGTACTTCTGTGGTGAGCAGTATGTATTGGAGAAAGGAAAATATAAATGCTTCTTTGACTGGGGAGGATCAAGTAAAATCATCATGTCAATTCGACCTATTAAGTTGGTGAGTTAACCAGAACTTGTTAAGGGCAAAATGTAAAAGAAATGAGAGCTTTGAAGTTCAAAGTACACAATAATGTTATAATGTTGTAACCTGTGCTGTTTAATCAATTTTATCTACTTGCTTGGAAACAACTTGAAGACCCTTGTGAATGACCTAATGAGTCTGTTCTGGATGAAGAGTGAAATGGACACTCTGGATCTTTCTATCTGTTGAGAAAGTTGTTGTGAAAGCTTCGTAAGAACTTCCCTTTAGCAGACTGCATTCATGGGAAGCATAAGCTAGCCTGGAAAGATTAATATGCCATAAAACATAGTCATTTATAATGCCTAACTGAGAATGGATATTAAAATACTTGAGAATTTTTTTGGCCTATATTACTGTTGTGTTATAGAGGTCCAATCTTTTTCTTATTTTTATGCTAAATTATTTGTAATACAGTAAATAAGGACAGGAAGTATTTTTAAATCCATTATTAAATTCACGGTAGTGCAACTTGCTCAATAGGTTAGTGCCAGAACTGTGAAAACCCTAATGCAAAACAAAGGCAATTAATCCTCAGTAGTAAGTATATAAAGATGATACTACTGCAGTGAACATAGGAAAGGAACATTTAACCTTATTTTGAAAAACTAGTGCTGAAAGAGGCGTCACAGTCTCCCGTTGCTTCCAGTTCTGTCTCTTTTCAAGAAATAGACTGAAAAATAAAGGCAGAGGCATTTACAAGGACTCTAATCCACATTATGTGTACTAGTGGATGCTGATACAAGTTGTCTGTGTAAAAGGTACTGAACACTCAGTCAGGGAGTCATGAACTTATAGGCAGCTGATAGGAGAGGCTGGGGAAGAGAATTGTGCCAAGAGCCTGGGAAGTGTGTGTTTCTCTGCTCTTGAGTTCATAACTAACAAATTTCAGGAACTTCACGTTTCTTTGAGGAAATTAACTATAATTAATTTTATTTATATGCATATATATGTTTATTATTGCAGGAACCGCTTGGAACAAATGAACCTCCACATTTGGTATGTTGGCATTATAAAACAGTCTGTAGTACTAAACTCTATTTAATAAGTAAATGCAGATAATCTTGAATGCTTTGTTAATTCAGATGATACCTCAGTATTATCATCTCTATACACCAGACCACTGGTGGAGGATAGTAGGTGTGTAAAGGTTGTTGGCCAATGTTTTGCTCTTTGTTTTATTCCAAATCATACCACTTAGTATTCTGTCCTGAAAAATGCAAGCAGATCACCAGGTTTTGAGTGACTTTGGGTCTCTGTAGTTATTTATTTTTTAGTTCTTTCTTTCCTGTTTCTGGAAACTCACAATCACGTGCATTCATCCTTCTCTTTGTGGCATATTTTCATTCCATTATTTTGCTTTGTATCTCATTGTGACTATCTTGTTCACATTCAAGGGGAAGAGGAAAGTATAAACTGCAGAAAATCGAACTGCACTCTTCAATCCTGCAGTTGCATCTACAGGGGAAGTTGGGTTTTTAGTCTTGTATGCTGGTAGCTCTGCTTTTTGTAGTCTCCCAAGCATGAACAGCTGCTTCATAAGGAGTAGGCACCACTTGCTCAGTGCTTCTCCTTTCCTCACAGTAACATATGACCTTAGCTGAACACATCCTGATTGTAGTGAATCTGCGATGAATTTCTTCTACAATACATTCTGATAATTTCCCTGAAAGTTGTGTCTAATTTGGTGACAACTTAAATGAGAAAGTGGTCCCTATAATTCACTTGTAGTCTCAAGAACGAGTTAGTTTAGGGTTCTATGCTTTTGGTCCTTATCTTACAAGACTTATGTTTCATTAATGTACCTTCATGCTATCTTTCTAAAGCAAAAACCTTTTCTAAGTGTTTGTGCTTATCACCAGGCATGGTCTGTCTCTCCCACAACATTCTGTCCCAACAGGGCTCTCCTCCCTTCCTGCATTACTTGTTTGATTTCATTTTTTTCTCTGTCCTAGACTGTGCTGCTAGCACGGGTGATGATCTAAGTAGTTATATTACACCCTCTGTGGCATGCTTTTAATTAAGCAAATTTGGCAAACTTCATTTCAAGAAACATGACATTTTTTTCAGACAAAAGAGATTTTAGAGCTCAATAGTTCTATTTAAGAAAACATAAGTATTTTGTTATCTGGACACAATTTTGCTCTTTCTTGCTTGGTTGGGTATAATGGATCTAAGTGCCTGGGAAACACAGACATTGTGTTACTTAGAAGATTGACCACACCCTTCTTTTTCTCCAAGTATTCTATTTCTACAATTTTATGATTAACCCAGGACTACAGGAAATGTTTCCTGTCTGTAGACATAATTGGTGTATTATTTTAGCCTTAAACACTGATTTCCTGCCAGACCTATTCATATGGCAGTTTGTGGCCAAATCCGAAGACTTGCAAGTATGTTCACAGTAAGGCCTTGGTAAATGATACCAGATAAAATAACCAACTCGGAGAAAACCAGAAGGATCCAAAACACTTGAAGATAAATTTCTCTCCATTTTTGTCCCTTCTGGCTTTTTTTTTTTCAGAATCTCCCAAAAACTATTCTTTGAATGTTTTAATCCAGTTTTGCAGATCAGTTAAAAACTTTGGAGTTTCAGTAAGCTGTGCTTTATAGTCTTTTTATTTCCAGTAATATGGTAAATAAACTGTCTGTATTTTCACAGTCATCTTTAAATACTGATATGTACTAGATTATGTTTTACCTTTTATATTCTCTAATAGCAGTCTTAACACTATTTGTAAAAAATACGGTCCTGATTTATCACAATCCTGGTTTTCATGGGATTCTCCCTTAAAGCTAGAGAAGGAGGAACATCGTTCATACTCCTTCAGTTCTTTTAGGAGGGGAAATATTTTGAGCAAGTTCTATGGGAAAACATTTCATCACTTAGGATAAGTAAAGGATGGTCTTTTGGATAAACATGAAGAATTTCCCACTCACAGTAAAATAAAAGTTTCCATGTATGCAGTAGTGTCTTAGTTTGGAACTTCAGAGCACTGTGCATATGAGCTGGCAAATCCTTAAGCATCCTAATGTCTGACCTTTGCATAAGCCATATCCTGCTTATTTTGAATGATTATGCATTCTCCCACCTTTAGTAAACATGTATCTGAGCTGAAGGAACCATTTCCACTGTCGACAAGAGTCTGTCTTTTTTTCCCTTGTGCCTTTACTTGCCTATCAGAAATGGAAAAGCACTTACATTTTCTTAAATCTCTCAGTAACTCCCCTGACCTTTTCCTCCAGCCAGGCGCTCTAATAAACAAAGTATATATATAATGTAAGACTGCCCAAAATCACAACCCTAAAAAGCCATTCATTTTATTTATTAAAAATAAAACATGGGTTTGCCCAGCGAGAACAAAGCCTCTTCTAATAACAGCTGACTTGTACAGATGATTTAGGAAGCAGAGATAATTACTGTGATAACTTGTATTTGTATTTTAATATGCTGTCCGTGGAATTTTTAGGAAGTGAAACCTCGCTCAGTAATGTCAAACCCTGACAAAGCTGCAGAGATGCAGTGTTTTCACTGAGGAATCAGTACTTCTGTCAAATTAAGACCATCATTCATTATTAGATATATCCTGTTTAAATATTAGTTATAGGTCTTTTTTAAAAGTCCTGCATAGCATCTGGTCTGTGAAAGACAGTGTATATATATTCCTTTATGAAGAGCTTTGAGATAAGTGGGTAGAAAATACTGTGTAATTACAGCTTAAATAGGTGCTTTGTGACATAGCAGTGCAAGTATATTTACAGAAAAATCAGTTACACTTAATTTATTATGTTGTAGCTGATTTGTGTTCTACAGTTTGTGGTTACATCATGTAAAGCCAGGTTAACCCTTTCTTATTCTTTCTAACAGGAAACAATACATTTCTTTAAAGACACAGACTGAGCTTTTCCATAAAATCATTTGCTAATACTTATTTGGCCTTTTTGTACTGTACTGGCAAAAACATTTGGTTTCTTTGTCAGGAAGCTAGGCCAATTTGGGGCATGAAGGGGGAAGTAGGTCTTGCAACAGCCATCGTGTTTTTCTTCCATTACAGAAAACAGAAGATGAGCTGTTTTCTGGACACGGTTAAATTGGTCATTCTTTTCCAGCCTTTCTTTCAGGCTTTAAAGTGAAATCAACCTCAGTTACACGGTGACAGCCCAAGGGTACAAAATCCTAGGCAATTTTACTATAGATCATAGGCTGTATCATACTGTACCCCCCCCCCCCCCTTTTTTTTTTTTTTTTTTTTAATTCTTTTACCTCCTACTGCAACACTTTAAACCTTATTGCTTTTTAAGGGTGAACTGATCGCATATTACTGGTGAGGTGTGGTTTATTATGGCTTGAAGTTCTTCACCATGACATGAAAACAGCATAGCTGAACTTCAGAAGTTCATGGTGCATCTACCAGGCTGTATTCTCCTGCTAGTTCTTAAAATGAGAAACTACTTGCAATTGCTGTGGTTAGAGGTGATTTCAAGACGCTTTTGTCAACAGTAGCCCTGTATCTTTTGACCAATGCTTCACCATCCTGTTTTGAACTCTGGGTTGCTGAGCTGTAGCAAGAGTTAGCTGCAGTTCAGGAGTAGTTTGGATGGAAGGTAACATCCTACAGTCCTAGCCTTCTCTTTTTCTATAGGCACTTTGCTGCTGCATTTGAACTTACGCTTGATACCAGTGCCTTACAATCACTGAGCAGCATCCTGTACCAGGCCCAGAGATGATAAAACACCTGATCTTTCTAAAAATAAAGGAGCTGTAGAAATATAAAAGATTCCTTAAATGAGAATTCATTCCATTTGTTGTATCTTTGTGAATTGAACGGATACTTCTCTAAGAGCACCGCTATCTCTGTTTACATTAATGAAAATGCATTCATTTTCCTTCTAGTCATTGGTTTTGTTTTGTTTTGTTCTTGTAGCTCAAAGCTTTCAGTAATACACATTTCCAAGGAACATGTATAGATTTCACAGCAGAAGTTTCTGAGTTTACATCATTCATACCATGTTCATTTAAGGTTCTTCGGGGATGGTAAGTCTGTTGTTTTACATACCACCATTTTATGTAATATGAAGCTGCTTTGTAAGCACTACTGAATTTCAGACAAGTGAAAGTGCATAACACATGCCCATCATATTCCATCATGTGTTAGACCCTTTGTCTTGCAGTGCATCTCAGCATCTGTCGTCCTGTCATTGGTTAGAGTAGTATGCATTTTGCTTTCCCCGTGGGAAGTTTGCACAGTTACTGTGATTCTTTAACTCCATCTAAAATTTATTCCAGATTTTGAGAACTTGGTACAGTAGAAGTGTCTGCATTCCACTTGCATCATTTGATTCTGGAGCGGAGATTTTTTCTATCACGTGATTTCTCTGCTTTAGTTGCTTTGTCACATAGCCTTTCAAGTCACCTTACTTTTAAGCTTAACGAGAACAAACAAATTTTTTTTATTCTTATTTTCTTAGCAAATATAAAATCTTTTTAAAAAAATCTGCTGTTAATAAGCAGCTAAAACACCTAGTATTTTTTCCTTACATTATTCTTTCAGTTGGCTCCTGTATTACCAAGGGGAAATCACTGACAATCACTGTGTTCTGGAAGAAGGCCTCTACGTTGACCTCAATTCCTGTGGCTGCCCAACTGCTACAATCAAATCCCTCAAGCCTATTCAATATGTAAGGATTTTATTAAAAAAGAAAATAATAATAATACTAACATTTTGGAACTCTTTTCCTAGTCAGATGTCTGAAGCAAGTGCTCGCACTAAACAAACTCCCACTCAAGGAAAAGAGTGACATTTTTCTTGGCTCGTGGCATTTTTTGGGTTAGGAACAAGCCAGGCTGTATGCACATATGCACATGGTCACTTCTAGGTGCACGTTTTTGGGTGTTCTGGGCTCAAAGTTTCTCTCATACGTACAAATTGCATCGGACTTTATAATACAGCTCAACAAGCTTAGTTTGTAGTGACGTGTTTTGTCATGATGTCTAAGCATATGGGGCTTCTTTTATTAGGCCTATAGCCAAGGCTTAGTCTTAAAGTAGACACAGAAAACATGAAAATGGGAATTACAAGGCAGCATATACTTCCCATAATGTTGTTGGATTTACTAACTATTTTACAGAAACGTAAAAACCTTTTTTACTTCCTAATGGCATCTCACATCATGGGTCAATAAAGTGGTATGATACCATGCACATGGCCTGTGAGCTGTGTATGACACATCAGATAGTCCAGTCCAAACCTCACATGGCCATCCTGTCTCTTGGTGACTTCTGAGATACAGGACGAGTACTTATTTCACATGCATATAGTTCTTCATGTGACTTTCAGGTCACATTGGTTGTACTACCCAAGCATACAACTTGCACTCAAGTGACCTACTGTGGCAGTAAGGTGAGATACTAGGTCCTTTATGACCAGGAGACTGGACAGGAATGCATTGTACTGTCCAGTACAAGATAGACACAACCTTTTGTACATCCTGTTGTAATCCTGCGCATGACATATGTCTCTGGAGTCTTGCTGCCACATCTGTGCTGTTGTCCCATATCTTGCTATGCTCCTATGCATGAACATCAAAGATAAGCTGTCCATAATGCCATTGGTAAAAGAGAAGTGAGTGGCTGCTCTGCCTACTCCTCTCTAGCACTGACCAGCTTCTCCAAAACTCTTCCTTCCTCCTTCCCTGATCACAGAACACAAACTCAGTCTATGTGATGTGTGTCCTTAAATGTAACTCTTACAAAACTAGACTTTTGAGGATTGCAAAATTCAGTTTTCTTCAAGTATTAAGTAATTTTTTCCTTCTGTGAACAGGTTAAACAAACAAACAAACCACTCAGCAAAAAAGCAACCCCTCAAAAAGAGCCCAAACACCAATAGCCATAGGCATGATAGGAAGGATGTACAACTCGAGTTTGAGAACTTTCCACAAGGTTACAGAGATACAGTGACTTCAGTGGAGCTACAGCTTCCCACCTGCTGAGGGCCTGTTTTTCAGATTAAAGATCTCCTTTTCACGTTAAGCTTTTGGACTCTGCTCCGCTAAATCAAAGTGAAATTTTGACATGAAATGGTAGGTCTCATCCAAATTCCTCAGCCTGTAATCTCATAGGGAAGTAACTATGCAGTTTGGCATAGGAGGAAGCTACTGGCAGCCCTTGATTACTGAGGGCCAAGCCCTGGGAGAAGTGAGTTTGGCAGGCTGCTTGTGGGAAGCTTACGCACATCTTCCTGTACTTTGTAAGTGGCTTGCACCTCTTGGCTCAGTTCCTCTCTTGCAAATAGGAGCAAGAGAGTATTTCACAAAATTGAGGCACTGAACAGAGTAAAATGCTATTGAGCCACACCTGTTTCACAAATAGAAATGCCCTCGCTGGCCCCTAACACACGGCATACGCTGGTCTGGTCGCACAGGACAGTGCTCAGAGGCATTGTGTAGCACAAACGTGGTGTTAAGCACGCAGCAGCGGTGGTCAGAAACAGCCCAAGTTAGTTCTGTGCATTGTCTGCAATGCACTTTTCTTGGAACAAAGCCCTTTTTATTACAAGATATTTCTGTTAGCTCATTCAAGAGAGCAACCAGCGTATTCCCAAGTGGAATTGTTGTATGGCTCTATTGAATTCAGTTGTGACACTGGGAGCCCTGTCCATTATTAAGCTTTAAATACCAGCCTGATTTCAAACCTAAGGTATGTTCTCAATAGCTCACGTTTAAGAGGGAGAATTTTTAACCCCTACACCAAGCCCTGAATGTGCCTTGTCTTCTGCTGTCCTTTAAGTGATACGTATTTGCTGCAAGTGTAATGTTGGAAGGACTCTCACACAGGGGGGAGCTGTGTATTTGCTTCAGTGTGTGAAGATTGTGCATCCCAGATGTTGACTGGAAGTAGAGGCCCATGTGTGGCATCCACCGAGGTGGGCGGGGAAATAGGGTTTAGCAGTACAAAGGACTTAAAAGACTAGCTCATTACCAGCCTTTGGAAACAGTCCAAGTCCATTGAGTGGTGTAGGTGTGGTCCAGCTGTATGTTTTAGAAGCAGATTGTTTTAGCGGGTCCCTTGGGATAGGAGAATAAGTCTGCTGGAGGAAAGGGGGATGCAGAATCTGGGTATGCCCTTTTCTAATTTGCAAGATAGTAGTGATAATTAAGGGTATGTTACCTTGATATTATATAGCTGAGTCCCAACTCATGGCCTTTATGTGCAGGTTGTATATAAGAATATAGATACTTTGTGTTGGGCTAACTCCAGAGTCGCTGTGAAACGCAATAGAGAGCACAGGCCACCGACACCTGCGGGGTGTGCTACTTGGCTGGGCACCCACACTGATTTCTGCATCTGACCCAGAATTAAAGACACCCTTTCTCTTCCTATCTGTTTTGGTAACTAAAAGGAACATCTCGCAATGTGTTTGCTATTGTTTATAGCAGTACCTTTACTGTAACTTTTCAAGTTTTTGCTTAAAATCTTGAACAGTTTTGAGAGACTTTTTGGATGTTGTCAGCTGTCACAAGATTTCCAGGCTTTCCATTTTGGAAGGAGAATTTGAGATCTGAAGTTATGTATTTGTATATATGTATATGTGTTATTTCCTTCATGGTATGGGTGTGCTTTTGCGACCTGATGGAACAACACTGTAAGGTGGCAGTGGAGGCTTTGTGACTAGTAACACCTTAGTCTATGTAGGTCAGGTCTTCTGCAAAGCCTTGACTGTTTATTTTGAAAATAGATCAACCAATTGAAGATAAGGAAAGGATTTGAAGGAGTAGTTTGTTGTCTGGAAAGTGCAGCTTTGATACAAACAAAATACTTGCAAACAAATAAAGGAAATGTTGTAAAGGAAGAGTATAAGGATTTTTTTTTTTATTTTTCTTTTAGGAAAGTGAGCCTTTTTTGAATTTTTAATTTGAAAAATTGCCAGAAATAGAGTTTGCTTAAGAGCTTAGTCACATAACAGAATGAAAAATCTAATTCTAAATTACAGAGTTGGCCTGATTAAAATAGGAAAAAAAACCAAAACTTTCAGAGCAACACAAAATTAATTTGGGTAAGAAAACAGTCTCCCACTAGTGTCAGTCTTGATTTTTTTCACTGTGATGACAGTATTCTAGGTTAGTGAGCTTTTGTTCTAACCTTTAGCTCTTGGAGGGATGCTTCATGGGTTCTTTGCTGAAAAGTGAAGTTGCCATCATTTATGTATGGCATGCTACCTCCAGCCCCTCTGCAAACACCCCCAACCGCACCCCCCCCCCCCCCACCCACACACCAGACCAGGACAACAACCACCCACACGAGACCCCCAACCCATCACCATCCAAAAACAGAAGGAAAAAGGACAACACCATCA
>JANHGN010020298.1:0-44071 GCA_024605025.1 Megaceryle maxima | reverse complement strand
TGCCATCATTTATGTATAGCATTCTATCTCCAGCTCCTCTGCAAACACCTCAACCGCCCCGCCCCCACCCCCCCCATTTCTCAAGAAATTCAAATTAACACGATTCCAATTTGGTTATTTCCCCATTTATTACACATAGAAGAATTAAGCACATCTCTGTAACCAGTTTACTGCTTGTTCAGGAAGCAACAAAGCAGAAGTCAGGCAGGTTCATAAGGAGAGTGGGGAAGGTGCTTCCTTATTCCCAGGATCCTCTTTTCCATATTGGCTTACTCTCTGAGGCATATAATAAACTAAATCTTTAGGAGGCCCTGCCTCTATTTTTTCCCCGCTGTTTTGTTTCGCTCCAGTTCAGACTGGAGTGTTTTGTCCTTCTGAGTGAGTGTACGAAAAGCTATAGGTTAATGAAAGGATATAAGGCAAGAACAAAGTCTATCTGTACCTTGATAATGAGAAAATACCATAATTGGGTTTTGGTGTTCTGAAAGGAAAAACAGTGTTGCAATACCTGTGCATTAATCTAGATTGTATATTGAATAGGGATGTGTTACATGGCCTCTTCTGAAAAGTGGAATGCTTCTGGAAGACCAATGAATCTTTTTAATGTACTTTTTGTAACTGGGGAAAATATACTAAAAAGCATATCTCACAAGAAAGTATTTTAAGTGAACAGGTAGTTACACAATTTGGGACCCCACTTAAACTTAGAAGGGTACGCATTTGTTTAGTAATGGTAGGAACACTGGAACTAATGTAACTTGCCCCTCATCATCTCCTTTCATCTAAAAATCCCAAAGCACTCTTTAAGAAAAGCTTTTTGTTGAAATTTGCTGGCATTGTTAACAGCCATTCTGCAAGCGAGTAAAAGCATAGCACAGGTTAAGGGTTGCTTGCATTTGCTACTAAGGGCAGGTTTCTGTGCCTGCATCAGCAAGGACTTGCCTCTTGCATTGCAATGAATTAATGAAAAAGAAAGTGTGGGTGGCTTGCCTGGCAGCAAGAGTGGGTGAAGTCAGCTGGGCCATTTATAGGGCTATGATTGCTTCTTGGGGTGTTTGTCCAGTGTTTGTTGCTTGAAGAGATTAATCTTTTGGGAATGGAGACTCTTTTGAGATGCTCTTACAATGAGTTCAGCTTTATTTAGTACTGTCTTTTCTCAGGCATCTTGTTTTGTCAAGCTCCCTGTAATATTTATTCTAACTTACATTGACAAGAGTATCCAGGGTTGTTGCAGTGAGTAATTAGTTTTCCTTCTAAAATGTTACCTTCAGCCCTAAGGTTAAAGTAGTCTCGTAATTTCTAAAGCAAAAAATGAGATCTGAGTTATTGGTTGTGCAATGCTTTCTTGTGTTTGGGGGTTTTGTTGGGGATTTTGGTGTGGTATTTTTTGTTTGTTTGCTTGGTTTGGGGTTGTTTTTGTTTGGGGGGGTTGTTGGTTTGGGGTGGGTTTTTTTGTTTTTGTTGGAGTTTTTTTGGTTGATTGGGGTTTTTTTAGTGTTTGTTTGTTGGTGGTTTTTTGTTTGTTTTGTTTTGAATCATTCTATATTCTTGCTCTGATCCATTGTGGTAGTTCCTATATTTCTATGTTGATTACCTTTTTTCTAAGTTAAATTACAGGTATTAACCAATCTCCCCAGCATTCCTGTGAAATCAGAAAATCAGATACAAAAACTAATCAGTGATTCCTGGGGTTGGGGAATGAGTCATTTCATGTAGCTGGGACTGGACCGTGGGTGTTCCTGTTATCCATCACCACGTTCCTTGGCCAGGCATCCTTCCCACGCCGAAGGAAGATTTTTCCAAGGATGTTGTAATACAACTGTGGAGTCTCATCCAGTTAAGGCTCTGGTGAATGCTGTTTGCATAGGAGCAGGTCAGCAGGGACCAGAAGTAGGGGAATGTGCCAACCCTTGCCATGACTGAGTTACAGTCCAGCCCCATGGATTTCTTCCTTTGGATTTATCAGGCTGTACTATCAAAGTTTGCAAACTTATAAGCTTGCAAAGAAAGATGCAAGGGAAAATATGTTTTGGGGTTAGCCCTTCTCAGAAGGGCTTTATTGGCAGTAATTTTCACAAAAATTGAAAAATGAAAAATTCTCCATATGCTATCCATAGCTAGAACTATACTTGTTTTTATCATGTGTGCCAGTTCACTTAAGCGCTTGGTTTTTGATTGTAGCACCTTTTGGTTAGCTTCTATGTGTCTGCACAGTATGGCTTTTCAGTGGGTGATGCACCTGAGCCTTTCACGACTCGCAAAAGGCATTTGAAAGGAGGCTCACGCTCTGATCTTTGTTTAATATCAAACACTTCAGGCCTGCGTTGCATTATTTTTTCTGAACTGGTAAAGTGCAAAGTTCTGTTCTGAATTGTGAAAAATCTGTGGTGCATGGCTTCTCTCTGTTAAAAAAAGGGGGAAATCATTGAGGGGAAAGAGTTGAACTGTGCAAGAGATTTTTAGTGTATTGATTTCCATGGCTTATGTTTCAGCCTCTGAATTCACACTGTGGGGAGGGGAAAAAAACCTGTCATTTTCATGGCATCACATGGTGTATTAGTCATAGACTACCACAGCTGGTAAGTAATGAGCATCACTGTATTTAACAGTTCACAAAGTTGCTTATATCTTGAAAGACTATGTAAATATAGCCTTCCTTAATCACTGGCCTCTTGAATATATTAAATCTCTTTTAAGTTTCTCCCTGGACACCGACATTAAAAACCAGGATGAGCAAAAACCTCTTGAGACTCTATTGGTGCTGATTTAAGCAAAGCAATTAGTTCCTTTGAGCACAAAGATCAGGTTAAGTAATTCTTTAGTGCTTTGTCATTACTGCAATTGGCAAACTCTCCCTAAAGGAGGCATTTCAGGTATTTTCCTTGAAATAACTATGAAGGGAAACTAAGGTAACCCTGACCTAGACAGGGCAATGACTTGCCGGTTGTGGGTAAATGTAGATGTCTTTAGCTCACCTTTCAAAACTGGGGACTGAGGCCCACTTAAAGCAGTGCCACAATCTAAGGTTGTCTCCTCTTGTATTGTCTGCCCAGTTGCCCTTCCTCTGGCTCTCAAAGAGCCCTCTTCCTCCCTGGCCTGACAGTACTAGGCCTCCATGAAGAAAGTTGATCCTGTCAGTCTCACACTTACCTATTGGTGATGACTCTTCATCTTGAAAATGGGTGAAAGTGCACCTCAGCATTGGAGCAAGATGCCTCCATAGTAAGTGTAACAGCAGAGCCTCAGAGACCATTTTTTACTGTTGGTAGTTTCCATGGAGCAATGAAAACAAAACAAAAGAAAAAAAGCCAGGCCAAGTCACTGCTGCCAGCTGTTGGTGTAAAATGGTATATATATAAAGTGAGTAATCTCCTCATTGCTCTATATATGGTTATGGAAATACGACAGCTTCGGTGTTTGAGACAGCAGCATGGTTTCTTTTTCCATGTTTCACATCTGTGCCAAAATCAGCAGAGTCCGTCTGAGGTCTTACTGGAAGGATGGTATCAGTCCTTGCCATCGGTTGTGTGTGTGTGTGATAGATGCAACGTCTGCTGCATATTGACAGGCTGTGACTGAGCAACCAGACAGGGCTTTCTTAGGCCCATTGAGTTCAAACAGTCTCAACCACATAAGAGCTACAGTCATTGCAATTGACTTCACCAATTTTGCTGATCTGGTTCTTGGTGGATATGCTGGGTCAGATGATTTGTCCATCTGGTGCAGCACCCCTGTCTCTTAATGTATTGAATATTGCAACAGCAGCATAAATTTTAGGCTTTAGTAAAATGTCTAACAACAAGGATGCTGACAACAAGGTGTTTCCCATGCTTACTAATGCACTTGTGAAATGTTTCACTGTTGGACCTCTTCTGGACATGGCTTCTGGTCTTCTCAGGTGAAAGGGAGTAGACTTTTGCAAACTGAAGTGCGATGATATTGCCTTGCTGAGCAAATGAACCACAGAAGTAGCTGCCTGTACTAGCTCTGCTGGTCTAGATTTCTAAGTAAGCTTACACACTGTAAATTTGCCCCACCTCATCCAGCAGAAGGCAGGTGGGAAGAACTGATGTTTCAAAATAAAAACATTATGGCTTTTAATCTCTTTCTGGTTTGTAACATGAGTTTTTTAGGAGTGTGGTGGGCTTTAAAAATCTCTCTGGGTGGATGATCCCAGGCTGTTCTTTAAATGTCTCAGCAAACTCCTTGTCCATGCAGTGTTGCATGACTTAACATTGTCCCTGCACTGGTTGGCAGAGGAAAGCAATTTCTCTGAGGCAGGATTTGAACCGGCTACATACCAAGTGTACTGAGTCAGTGCCAGTAAATTAATAAGTTCTGAATCACCACTGAGCTCTTCGGAGACACTTCAGTACAATACACGTGCCTCTTCAAACATGAAAGTTAAGTTTTCTTAATTACTCAGTGCCTGCATCAACTTCAAGATTTTGTTTCATTTATTCCACCCAAGGCCATGTCTTCATTGCAAAAGAAATCCTACCTTTTGCCTGGGCCAGCTATCTCAGGATAACATCTCCTAAGAACAAGGTGACTTCCCTGGAGAGGCTGCTAATTGAAGCAGTTACTCAGACCTATTCCCTCTTCCTTTACCAGCAGCATCAAGATTATGAATTATAAGCACTTATGGTTTTGGTTACAATACTTCCCTCGTGGTTTCAGATTAAAAATGCTGAAAAACTGTACAAGTGTTCCTTGTACTAAGGCACAGACTTTGTGTATTTAAATATGTTCCCTCTGTGCTTTTCTGCTGATCTTACAGCTGTACCACATTTTCATGCAAACTGATCTCTTTATTTGCTTTCATAGGCAATCTCTCATCTGTAGAAAAGGACATGAAGTGAAAAATGTTTCAATTCTACATGAGATTGATGGGATTACTAATTACGCTATTTCTTCAAGACTGTCAGAAGAAAAACAGGGACATCTGTTAAAAACATTGACAGCTCTTCAGTTCTGATATTTTTAACCTTTTTCAGTTTGTAGATCCTTAAGATTTTTCCAGTGAAGCACTGCTAACTGATGTCTATGGCCAGTGGACTTGTGATTTGCCTCACTGCTTTGGATGCAATCTGCAGATCACCCTAAAAACTACTGCTGTAACCTGTTCCATAAGTAAATAAATGAACTGGGCTTATGAAAGGAAGTCAAGGCCCCAGTGATACAAACTGGATCGAAAAGATTTTTCAAATGCAAACAGAGGCCTCTCTGCATCTTGAAGTGCCTGGCTGTGTCTGGTCTGTGTCAGTGGGGCACTAAAAAGTCACTGATAAATCCGGTTTGTTTCAGCCCTGTGTGCCTTGTTGCTGGATGTTCATTCTTTTTTCTTGCTATTACTTTTGCTGAGGGAGCATGATTTAACCCAAAAGCATGTGGAAATTAAGCTGAAACGGGCAAATGTGTGCATTGTGCCTAACAACTGAAGTTAGACTATTCCCAGTAAAACTTGGCCCTTTTTTCTCCTTCTCCCGCCAGGTTTTTGCTGAGCCCTCCATCAGTCTGTTTGCTCTGGAAGGCTGCAAGGGCAGAGAGCTGCACTTCAGTGAACCCATCAATTCTGTTTTGAATGAGGACCTTCATTTTTACACTCAGTCTGTATGGGTGAGAAGTGGATTGTAAGTATGGAATAAATACTGCTGTCAGTTTTACATGATAGGAGCTAATACTGAGCATGTGTTTTCTCCTGATTACTGCCCCTTTTCATAGGATTGCTTTACATTCTTCTATTTTGAGACAATATAAAATCCTAAAATGCAGTTGAATGCTAGACCCGCTTTCTGTATCTGGCCCCAAAATAAAAACAAAATTCTGAGTAGAGGGTGCATTTCCCCTTGTAAGAGTTGTCCTTTTATGCCTATTCAGTAACAAACAATAGAGCCTATTGTTCAAGCCAAGAACCAAAAGTAAGTTTTGATTGCTGACTTATAAAGACAGGTGAAGTAAACTCGGACTGCCTTTATTAACTGGCTGTAAAATACCAGCTATAAACTGCGGTGATTTAACTTACACATTACAGTGGTTCAGTGACACTTGACATGCTGATTGGCTGCCAGAGAGGCATTGACTTGAGTGAAGCTCAGGGTGGATCTGACATCTGGAACAGTAATCTGCTTCTGTTATTACTTTAAACCTCCCCTCCATGAGTGTGACTATACATCCAGGATCTTCTGTGAAAATAATTTCACATCTGAAGAAGTGACCTTCTGACCTCTTCCGCATCTCCCCCTTTCACCTTTTGAGGAAACTCCCAAGTACTCTGTCTTGGATAAGTTTTCATCTTCCACATCCACAGCAGCAACAGATAACTTGGAAGAGTCTTGTCCTGCAACTGACACTTACTGGAAACAGCTGTTCTAACATGATACACATTTCCTGTGTTTATTTTTAACCTTTTCCCCACCTTTCTCACATAGACAAGGCTGTAATTTTCTTGAGAGGTCTTACTGGCTGACACAAAACCACGAGAATGGGTGCAACAGTCCAGCCCCTTCCACATCTTCCTGTTCATTTCAGACCATCCAGGCTAGGTTAGGAGGTTCTGTGTAGCTGGGAAAGGGCAGGGCAGAATGTCTGGGCTTTCTCTGAGATCCTCATGATGCTCCCTAGGAAAAAGACCTCTACAGCCTGTCCCCATACCACAGTGCAGATAAGTAGCCTAAAGGTTGAGGGTACCAGGTGATCATGGGAAGTCTGTGGGATGTCCTAGGGGGTTCATTTGCTTTCTCTGTGATCAAGAATTGAGGAAGGCGGATTTAGAGCAAGATTTCTGACTTCTTTCCTCGAAGCCTGCTGTCAGCTTTAGACAAATGATAAAGATTTATGTATATATGCCAATGGCATCTTGCTGACAGGTTTAGGTACGAGGATCCTTCCTGAGCCAACTCACCAACTCAGTCAGAAAGGATTCGAGCCTGGACTGCGGCTTGGCAAAGGGGGCTGAGGTAGTCCAAGGTGTGAGAAAGATGGCACAGTGGAGGTTACTGGTGTGCATGAGAGCCAAGATGAGTTTTGTCTATGTCACGGAATGACAGAAGCCCAACCTGGATTCAGGTGATTGTTACTGTAACAGTCCTTCCCCTCTCTGCTTCCAAATGCCTGCTTTGGTAACAGAAACTGCATTGCTATTGAGATTGATGCTCCAAGAACAGTGCTAAGAGTGACTTCTCAGGGAGTTCACAGAATGCATCACAAAGGAAAAGTGAGGAATGTGTTAGAAATAGAGGAACGCACAGTGGTAGTCAGGCTGTTCTGAATACCTGTTAGTTAGGAGGTATGGGACTTAAGCAACAGTGATACAGCCTCACTACAAAGCAGTTTACAAAGCAGTTTAGTGCATTTTAAGCCTCCATGGAGTCCTAAGCAAGGCTGGCTGTCAGCTTCTCCATATTACGTGCAGTGGGGAAAAGTAAATTACAGATGCTGTGAGCACTGCAGCCATCCCTCGTGTTCTTGGCAGCTGACCTGAAAAACAAGTATAGTGGGGAAACCAGTATCTGCTTTGTGTTCAGATGAGTTAATGAGTCAAGCGTTTAGGATTCACTGTCTGCACAACAATGTTCTATTGATATAAGCAAAACTGATCTCTGATCCTGAGGCTGCCTTTGTAAGCAGCAACACAGTGTTTACTGAGCAGATGTCCGTATAACAAGGGATCTGTATCTGCCGGTCTGTGTTGGAGGATTCAGCCATGTCCACAAGTTTACGATCTTCAGGCAAGCAGATGGAAAACAGGCTTTAATTTAGACAGAAAAAAAGTGAAACCACTCTAATGGATGACATTTTACGGCATGGTGATAGAGGAGATATTAGCACCTTCTATGGAGAGGTTTGGGGCTTTCAAGAACCCAGTCCTGAACATAAGACAGCAGTTCTGTTTTGCTGTGGTTAGCCTGTGGTCTTTCATGTTGCTTTTTGTATCCAGGTGGATTGTGTACGAGGGATGCAATTTTTTAGGAAAGCAGATTCTACTGGAGCCCAGTGAGATTTCCAACTGGAATGAACACAGTGGCTGGAAAGTAATTGGCTCCCTTCGTCCTATGAAGCAGGTATGGTAAGACTGTATGATGACCATTTTTTTTATATAATCTTCTTTTTTTGACTGGGATTAGTGTATAAGTATTAGCTCTACCTCTGATTATAATGGTATGCATTGTACTCCTTCAGTCAGACTAAACGATGACAGCCAGAAGGACCTACTGGAAGATAACTGAGGCAGAAAATTCTTCCAGTAGCGGTTATTGAGATCGATGTTAGGATCCTAAAGGGAAATAATTCCTAGTTTCTTGGAGCCAAGATTTGTTTTCCTGAATGGATTATTAGCACATTCTGTAGATGCTCTATTTTTACATCTTTGTCGTATAACAACATTAATGAAAAAATGAATTCTAAGTTGGCTTATTTCGTAATAAAAACAAATAGAAGCAAGAACAAGTTTTATTGTGCTGAATCCTCGATTTCCAGAAACAGCAAAGTTTATGCAGTCTGACCCGGTTTTGCCTCTTTGCCCAAGTAATGGCAATTTCAATCTCATGCAAAGATTTGGGTCTCAACACCACAAAGTTCTTAAGAACTTTGTGAGAGGTAGATAAGAGAAGCAAGACTGAGATAAATGCCCCTCATTCAAGGAAAAGCAGGTACAATTCTGCTTCTCTGCCTTTCCAAGACGCATCAGGTAATCGGTGACTCACAGAAGCTCCAAACCAGTCAAAGCACATGCCCAGTCACACAGCTGTGGGACAGCAGTGTCCAGGCAGACAGGAAAAGGACAGTGGAAAGTGGCAGGTAATATGAGCAGTAACTCCACTGGAGAGGAATTTTTGTTAGCTCTGCTTCTTGCAGAACAACTTGTTAACACTTAGTGACAAATACTGCTTTATGTTAAGACACTAGATTCAACTGGGGGAATGTTGCAGTGAACAAAAATAATCATCTTTAGTGTTAGCTATGCATTGTCTGCAGCACTCTCCCACATCCCCCAAAACATAAAGGAATTATTTTTTTTTCCCTCTCCCCCAATGGTTTTTTTTCATTCAAGAAGTTGGCAATTCCATGGAATTCTTTGGAATCAGTAATTATGAAAGGATCCCATTTTGGCTGTTTTTGCAAATAATGATGAAAATAATTTGTGCTGATCTCAAAACCAGAATTCTCTCTTCGGCCAGCAACTGAAGAGCTCTTGTGTTTGGTAGCATCCTTTTTCACACTGCAGCAGTGAGTACTGTTAGACAGCCTGCTTCAGCCACTTTGATGCGACTTCGGCATTTTGGGTTTGTGGGATTATTTGTTTTGTTTTGTTTTGTTTTAAATCCTGCAAACTCTGAGGGCTTCCTTGAAGTTGCAAGTCAGCTGCCTATGCTTGACACTTCTGTAGGCCTGTGGTCATTTTTTTTTGGAGACTAGAGTAATACTACAAACCTGCAACATTTTATATTTCTTCCTTCTGGTTCCATTACAAGTTACAAGAAAGGCAAGTCGGTCAGTGTAAGAGGTAGTGCAAGAAAAAGTGAAAAATTTGAACCTCATTCAAAATGAGAAACAAAGGTTTTGCTCAGTGACTACATGAGGAAAAACTTTCCTGGGAGGGTGCACTGGAACAGGCTGTCCAGAGAGGTTGTGGAGTCTCCTTTTCTGGAGACGTGGAGGACACATCCCTGTGTAGCCAGTCCTGGGTGATCCTGCTCTGGCAGGGGGGTTGGACTTGATCTCCAGAGGGTTCCTTCCAACCCCTACCATTCTCTGCTAATATAATCCCTTATTTGTAAAGAGTAAATATACACTATACTAATGCACATGAGTTTATGGATGCTTGGTGGAAGAGCAGCTTTTTTTTTGTATGTTAGTGCTTGCTTGAATATAAAAAAAAGCTTCTAGAAGAAAAACTATGCTTGAATTGGAGTTCCAGGAGAGCTGCCCTTTATAACTCGCTGCTTTTTCTTTGTGCTGAAATCAGTGAATAACAGAGCAAAAACTCAGCCCCTGTAGTAGCCCTACATAAACTCCTTGTTTTTTAAATAAACGGGGATGCCAAACCAGTACCCTGTTTTCCATATATGTTCAAAGGCAACAGTTTAAGTTCTCTATCATGTATTCCAGTTAATGCAGGTTGAAATGAATAGATATGTGACTCGGTAAGTTTTGTGTCCTGAGAATAAAAAGCTTGTGGAATACAGCCCCTTTACTGGCCTTGGGATGAGTGAAATGTGCTGACCTAGAGATATTTGCATATCACAGGAATTAGTTCTATAGACTTAAATACATTTAAAAAAATACCTAACAACTGTCTGCCATTGCTGCCTCTAGCTGCCTACCTGTTAAAAACACTAGTGCTTTAAATAAACACTTGTTTCCAACTAAAGATTATTGAATATCATCATCTGAAACTGGAAATGGAACATATACTTTAGAAGGAGTTCTCATATGAGCTTTCTTAAACTTTGTGTTATGACTATCTTCCTTCACTCTATTTCAGCCAGCAGTGTACCTCAGAGTGAAGAACCAAGCCCACGGTAAATATCTGACAGTTGCCGGAAGCCTAGCAGATGTCAGAGCAACATCAGTGTGCGCGTCCCCATATAATGGCAAGAATACACAGATCTGGTACTACTGTCGTGGACTCTTCAAATCCAAGGTGAGTTTCCAGATGCTGGAAGGTGGTGGGTTATATCACCTGCTGTCCTTTTGCCTTCGCTTCTTGTTTTTACTGTAGACCAGCATTAACACCAGGATTGTGTTTGGCCTCTCCCATGCGTCTTAAACCAAAACTCTTATAACCCACATCTTCCTACTTTGTATAGACAGATTTGATCTGTCTGCTTTGGCAAGTCAGACTACTTTTCACATCTGTCTAAGGCGATTGATATTCCTGGAAGTAGAAACCTGGTTTTGTCTCAAGTCAGAAGTGTGAGTTTGTTACCTCTAATGAGTTAAGTCTGAAAAGTAATATGCAAAGAAAGTGGGTTTTGTATTAATGCTGCCTTTGACAGTCTGTTATTAATATATAAAGCTGATGATTTAATGTAAGAAGCACCAGAAGTAACAAAGATTGACCAGCTGATCAAGCAGCTGGTCAATTGCTGAATAATCTGTTCCCAGCTTGCTTGCCAGACCTGGTTGCTGCCATATGCTCAGTGCCTGAAACAGAAACAAGTCAGACAAAAAAACTGAGACTTTGCGGCCTGAATCTCATGTCTCTTCTTGCTTCGCAGGCTAACAATGCCTGTCTGGATGTCATTGGTGGCAGAGATGTGCCTGGGGCCAAAGTAGCACTTTGGGCAGAACATGGGAAGGACAGGCAAAAGTGGAAACTCAATGAGGATGGTACCATCAGTTCATACCTCAGTGACCAACTGGTGCTCGATATTAAAGGTATTTAAAAAAAAACCAAACAACAAAAAAATACCCCAAACATCTAAACCTTATGTGTTCTGAATGTATGTTTTCATTGAGGTTAAGTGCCACATTCCAGCTCTTTTTTTCTCTTAGTGTTAAATACTGAATCCTATCTTTCCTGTCAGGTTTATGTCCAGTTGCTTGACAGTGCGATAAGAAGTCAACAGGGCACGGGGGAACCTTATTCTTTTATTTCAGAAGTTTATTTTGATCAAAATGAACTGTTCTACTTGAGGGAGCTCAGTAGTGCTGAAGGTGGGGTGGTGAGATACCACTTTTTAGAACACCTATTTCTTGTATTTTTTTTTTATTTAGGGTATAATGATTAAAAAAAATGCACTGTCATTTCTATGCTATATGTATTTGAAGGCAAGAAATTTCATTTTAAGGACTTCCAGAGTTTGTGGTTAAAATGGATACGCTACATCAAATAACCTCACCCGTATCTGTCTCAGATGTATCTGTGCATTTCTACTGCAGCAATATACGCCTTCAAAATCCAGATGCATAGCGTGAGTTCAGTATCTGCCAAAAGTAAAAAACCTCTTCAGAGATGCTGTTTTCTGTGCACAAAGGTACACTTGAGGCTTCTTGTTTGTGGCATACTCTGCTTCCTAACTAATGGAGCTCCTCAGGCATAAGCTGACAAAGTGACTATTTGAAGAAGACACATAGAGAGGCAGAGCAGCTGACACCAGCCCCTCTCCCTCATGGAATTTCTATTTTTCAGCTAGTTTTCCTACTTAGTCACGCTACTTAAAGACTCTACATAGACTTTTCTGAGCATTTCTTTTTAAAAATTTCCCTTTGTGATTTTTTTGTTTGTTTTTAAGGAGGAAATTATTATGACAAGAATCACATCATTATGAACTTGCCAATAGATGACAGACATTCACAAAAATGGGATATTGAAATACTGTGAGTAAAACCCACCACACAGATGCACCTCATGTGTGTTAACACCTAGAGGGTGGGGAAAAAAAACCAACCTACTGAAGTCACACATCACTGGAATCGTAAGAGGAATTCTTTTCTCGTTTCCTTCATACCAAGCACCAACCCCTAAGACCATGGACTTTTGCACAAATCGGGAAGATGGAAGGTTGAGCTAATGTCTTCCTGCAGGGAAGCTGGTTCTTTAGATGCTGCTCCCATAAACATAACTATTGCTTTTCTTCTGAGCACTAGAAGTAAATGCAAAGGACTCAGACATATGTTTTGCAGGATGTGAACTACAAGAGATAATAGAGGAAAGGCTCTTGAGAAATGTTGTCTTTAACTTCCTGTCAAACTGATGGAAGGTCACCAAAGAGTGAGTGCACTGATGAGCCTGAAAGAGGTTGAGTTGGACTTTTATGTCCCAAGTGAAACTGTTTAGGCTGCAAGTGATCCCGAAGCTCAAATCATATCTCTTGTTAAAATTCAATTAATTTTGTTCATAAAGATAACTTTGAACTGGAATTACCACCTCAGCATGTGAAATGAAGCAGTAGAGAAAGCCTGACTCTCACTCCCCTGATGTCATGGGCAGGACTTTAACAGTACCAAATTTCCAGAATGAGGAACTGATTTTGCTGACCCACAGCCTCTTTCCAACCCATGAAATTGCGTTACCACTGAAGATCACCTTTAACATGAAGCTATATGTGCATATGGTAAAAGAGAGTAAATAGTCCTGGGTCAAGCTGGGCTTCTACAAGGGCTAGCTGCATTTAGAGCAGTCATGATCTTAACTCTAGCTCTATTTTGTTTTGATGTATATAGATTAATTTAATACAGTGTAATTTGGTCTTGAAACCATGTCTTCCTTCAGAAAATACTTCACCCTGGTATGTATTTTCAAAGGTGCTAGCAGCCTGCATTTCAATGCTCACCTAATGTTTAAAGAACAGCGTAACTGCATGTTAGTATTACCCTGGCTTCCTCGACGACAATGTACATCTCAGCCCAAAGGATGAGGCCTTAAGACTAATGGTCCAGACCTTGGCCTGCTGCTGCTTTCCTCGATTCCAGCACTATGCAACCAGCTGTCACTGGAGACACGGAGCCAAATACCTTATTGGACTGCAGTTACTGCAGGCTTGAAAAACACATTCCTCACCCAACACTGACAAATGCAGAAGGAGCTGCAGAGATTTGTAGGGCTGTGCATACCTGATATGGAAGTCCTCTAGATCACTTCATTTGATTTCAGTATCACTAAATTAATCTACTTCATTGAAAATGTAATTTTTTCCCCCCTTATTTGTATGTATTTCTACAACTATTTAAGGAGTTTAGGTTAGCTAAAGACAGATATTTTAGTTTCCAAAAGCTGTAAGTATTCCATTTAGTGCATTCAAACAGGATTCATCCCCAAACAAATAAAAACACATAACCCAAAGTTTGGCACAGAAATAAAATATATGGATGTCTATTTTTGTATGAAATGGAGTGCTATATAGTACTTATTTAAAAGAAAAACTTATCTACTTGCACTTACTATTTTACATTCTAAAAGGATCCTAACTCTGCTGTTGAAATAACAGATCTCCAGATGTATGTATGTATTTTTCCAACTAAAGCATATGTTTAGCTTTTTTATGTATGTCAATATATCAAGTGTTTAACATGTGACTTGCTCTCCATATGAAATTTTAAAAGCCTGTGTAAAAATAGTTCTAGTCTTTTAAACCAGTAATGACTAAATCACATTGGTGTGGCAGTGGTCCATAAGAAAGTGAAGAAGGCTGTTGTACTTCAGAGATCTTGAATGTAAAATGCTAAGCATGTATATTTTAATTGTATAAAACTTTTTTAGCAGAAACATTTTGCTTGTTGGTTTCTTTTTAAACACACTACTACAAGAATAGTTTTTTAGCAGATGTCAATCACATTCCTGTAAAATACTTCCTTTCAAATGGAGGCAAAAAGGGATAAGTATATTCAGTATGTGACTGTGCACTCATGTCCAACTATTAAAGTAACTGCATTGTTCCCATCAAAATCTACTCAGGTGAGCATTGAAAATACAGATTCCAGTTACAAGTTTGGTTACTTTCACATTAAATTGGTGCAGGGGCAGGCAGAGGTTAAATGCTGTTTGTGTGTTCCTGTGGTGGCACCATCTGAGAGGAAAGAGGTTTTCTTAGGCAAAGTCTTACCTTTGGGAAACAATAGACACAGTTTTTACTGAGAAGGTTTTGTTCTCTCAGGGCAAACAAACAGAACAAATGGGTTTTCTTGGTGTTGAACTTCACAAATGAAGTAAACAAGTTAGAGGTTTCTGCCCAAGGTCCTGGAGCCTGCTCACTGTGTGCCTTTAGATGTTGTCCACATCAAAGCATATATCCAGAGGAGAGGGGATACCAGAGCACTGGTGTTACTGTGAGTGACTTCCTCCATCCACAGCCCTGGAGCTGTGGCTCATTGGACAATAAGCAGCTTACCTGTTTTTCCCAATGCCTGTTTTTCCAAAGCTAATGAAAGAAAAATAACATTTGGCACCAGACAGTAGCAAAGTGGGTATGCTGCAATGCTTTGTTAGACAGCAATACCAAGTACTTTAATAAGCCTTTCTCTCAAGAGATTCTTAATGGTCAGAAATACTACTTACAGGGGCAGCTAATTCACAGAAGCATCAAATGACTTCAATTAGACATTCAGTCCACAGGGACAAGGCCAGGTTTTCTTTCTCTTCATCAGATTTAAGGTGAAGCTCTTTAACATTAATCGTGCTGCTAGTCCAAATCTGCTTCAGTGCATCCAAGTATGACAAAGGAAAGCGCAGTCCATGAGTCTGCTGGGGGGTGGAAATAAATTTTTAAAAAATTTCCTTCAGCTAAGTGCAGTGTCCCTTACTACCCACTAGTGTTAGGCTTGAGGTGCTGATCAGAAGGTATGTGCTCCTTTCCCACAGCACACTGGTATTTCTGAGAGCATCCTCTAAAAGATGCAGTATTATCCTGCCACCTTTCTTAACAGAAAAATAGCTGACATCTCTTACGTGTTCTGGCACACCTTATGAGGCAGGGAGGCTTAAGGTGCATCTCATGTGGTTTCCACAATGAAGAATGAAATTACTTCTAAGCCTACCCATTATTTTTGGAAGATCATACATGTTTCTTTCCATCTGCCACATGCAGTCTTTGGACATAGTTTGACAGAACCACAGAGGACCTCCACTACCCTGGCTGAAGTCCTTAAGGGCCCAAAGGTATATTCTGGCATTTGAACATATGGTACAGGTGCCAGTATATAACCAGCTACCCACTCTACTTTAGAGGACTAATGAGATTTACCTTAAAAGGTAAGTAACTGCCAGGAAAAAAAGCCTTGCTGCAGTTACTGAGATGAGAACAGGCTGTGTTCTGTTTTGCCTCTACAGGGTATTTGTGCAGTCTTGTAGTAAAGTGGTTTGGGTCACAGCCTTAAGATGGCGCATCTTACGGTGGAACAAAATTCCAAAGCTTGAGTCACTCTTCAGTAGTATTTGACTGCACATTGTACATGCTAAGTAAGAATGGAGGTGAACCCCCTGCAGCCTTAGTAACAATGCAAAAAGTTCTCTCCTTACCTTTTGGCAAGAGTTAACTCTTTACTCATGCTGCTGCCCCACGCCACCCTAAAAATGAACACCCGTAGCTTGTCGTATGCTCCACTGGCTACACAATCTAACCTACCTTCAATGGGGCATAAAAACAGCCCATGAGGGACAGCGATCCCTGCTCATACTGAACATGTGCTGATAAAGGACAGGCTGAGGGACACACAAATAAGAGACATTTCTAGCCTCTTCAGCAGCTTTGCTAGCTAGGACATAAGGAATGTGCAAGAAATTTTGTTAACATTTAATTAAGCATGAGATTATATTAATTAGTTCTACTATTAACTGTCTCTGTGTTGCAGCCTCAGCTCATCCAGGTACTTATGTGATAGGCAGAAATGCTTTGGGTGCTAATAGACCAGAACTCAGGCCCCCACTACCATCTCACGCAAGCTCATCTAATGCAGTAAAAACCTAACATGGCAAAGTTGTGTGTTTGTGGGAACAAACCTGTGCTGTGCCTTCTTCACCAGTAGTATCATCTTCTGTCCCCATCATGTGAGTTTCTCTCCTGTTCTTTAAAGAATGATACACATAAACCATCTCTCTGCGAATTTCATCCTAAAAGACAGCAGGAAAAAAAACAGTTACATATGATCTGTAACCTCAAGTTCATCTCACTGAAGTGACATTAGCTCCTTAATTACAGAGTCCACTCTTTGTTACATCAATGAAAGCAATTTGCCTTCCTGAATGAGCCAACAGCCATAAGGGCGTCTCCAAAATAACTCTGCAAATTTGTTAGTAATCATCTGCCTCAATACTGACTCTAGTAGAATCAAAAGACTGATTCTGCATAGAAAAATATGGCATTTAAGGTGCACCTCCTAGAAGGTCTTAATGAAGTAGTGCACATCATTGAATTGCCATTCTAATATGGATCTGGCTCTTAAAATGTACAGTCCTGTTACCATTATTTGGCCAAAGCTGTGCAAACCAATTCAGAGCTCTGTGGGCAGGTCTCACACTGAATTTGTGGACACAAGTCCAGCACATGTGCCATCATTCGGTGTTTATCTATATGACATCAAAGAAAAAAAAAAAAGATGCCAAAAACCTACCTAGCCTCAAACAACAATATGCACACAAAATGGAGGAGAAAAATCAGTTATGGTATGTTTTTTGCTGGAGGGAAACATTTTACCTGTGCAAAAACATATGCACAGGATCATCCTTCCCATTCCTGACACACACCCCCCCCCCCTTATTTTTTTTAATTAAGACAACAAAAAGTATTTCTACAATCTCATATTAATAAACCTTCACAGCTAAGAAGCGGTCTGAACACAACATGATCCAGATGCCAGCATCTATTTTGTGGAACAGATTAGTGGTGCTACTGGCACTCGCCCAGGTACAAAGTAATTCAGAAGTGAACACTAAATGCAACCACAGTCAGCAGCAGCTGCAACCAAGAGACGTCCCTCTCTTTAGGGAACCTACTTTTATAACTTATTCATGCTCTTAAATACAAAGAATATTAAAACACAACAAACTAAAAATCCATTATCAAGAGCTATAGAGGCCATTTAGCAACTCTAATGATCTATCCCATCTAACCTCAGATAATAGCTATGCACCCACCATGCAGAATCACAAGACTAGTGATTTAGTGATTAGTTCTGCAGCTCGCCTCCAGAAGGCAAGAATGTGCAGCATTACTGCTCAACAACAACCCCATGATCTCGGAACAACTCCTGGTGGGATGCAGGACCTAAGTGTAACTGCATGACCCTTTTAGACCAGTACAACAGGGCAACAACTCCCATACCTCACAGTCCCCACCCGACACTTCGACCCCAAGCATACAAGGGTGGCTTCATTATACTTACAGCATTGTCTTGATCTGGTTCAACTGTAATGACAGCATGATCTCTAAACTGCAGTCTGATTTTGCTATCTATTTTTGGCAATTTCCCACCTAGAAAAAATAACTTCTGTTAGACTAGAATGGAAGGAAACTTGATGAACAGGGGAACTTGAGCCCTCTGTGCATTACCCCCTCTCTTGTGGCTAGGCTTTCTGTTAACTTACGTTTCAACACCCACATGTGCTCAAAAGTGGGGCAGGGAGCAGTGGTGAGGGGAGAGGTGGTTGAATTATCTCACCTTTGCTGTCCATAAATAGCTGCAATAGCAAGCTAGAGCATAAGGACAAATCCTACCAGGTAAGCATTCTCACTACACAGTAGTTTATTAAAGCTAACACTTTCAGTCTAGGAAACCTTTATTTCACTCTGATACATGTCATCTCTTCCACTAGACACAGGAAATTAACCAGCTGAGGTGTGTGAATGCCTGCGTAGAGCCCAGCACAACATGAAGCTGATGCTAGACTATCATCTTTGCCTACCTTAAAATTCCAAAGTCATAAGAGGCAGAGTGAGCAACAGTTCTAACAATCAAATCAGCCAGTTTTGGTAACTTCAAAATTTACCTGGCGTCAAAGTATCAGAGTCATGTCCCAAGCAAGGCGGCAACCGGTTCATAATGAAATCCTTCTTCATGTCAGATGATCTCAGTTCTCTGGTGTTTTCCAGATGGTCTGCAAGTCTTCTCAAAAGGCTACTCAGTTTTTTTGTTGAGTCACCTATATCCACCTGCTAAATATTCACACAGAGTTGCTCACACATGAACTCAAGCTAAACAGACTAGCCTAAAGAGGTGCAGGAACGCAGTGACAATCTGGACACTCTTTTGTCTTTGCAAAAGGTAACATTTACTCCCAAAGCAACAAACTTTGTTTCCTTTACATATTCTCCACCAGCTGTTCACACACCAAAACTGATGCTCACTTTCCCTTGCTCTGGGGCCACCTGCAATGCTAAAGGATTTGCAAGTGTAGCTGAAGGAGAAATTTGTTCTTTCTGCATGCTGATGAGCTCATCAGCAGCACAACTCAACTACCATAAAGAGGTCACAAAACAATTTACAGCTTTGCTAACTTTTAAAGATTCAAAAGCTTGGCCTGACAGGAACTCTGCCAGCTCTAAAGCAAATAACATTACTTTTTGAAGGAAATAATCCATATAAGGCCACTGTGATATGAAAGACAGTGCAGTGACCTAGGCAATGCTTCACAATGGAACAAGCCTCAGAGCAGTCATCCTGAAGACTTCAAAAGAAGCAGCTCTGTGGCTAGACAAGATAATGCCATTGCACTGAGCTTTCAGAGCAGAACAAGATGACACATTTGCTTCAGTGCTACTCACCTTAGTCCCACCTACTTACCATAAGCAGTTGCCTTGGTATGCTTTTCCGCAGCGCCACATCTTCTTTTGCTGTATCAAACACAAGGCCAGGAATTGCATCCAGTAAGAAATCTCCCCAAGAACTGAAGGGTGGAGAAAACAAAACAACAAACAAACAAACCAAAACAAAACAAAAAACACAACAACCCACTAAAATAGTTGCACAGAAGTAAACCAGACATTTTAACTGATATGAAGGGCTGGAGACATAGTGCAGCAATTCCAAATCTGCTTTGTGCCTCTGGCCCTTCCTTTACAACTCTGTAGTCTCATACAGTAGCTCACTCATCTCAACTGTGTGTCTGTCCTCACTAGCTTCACGTCAGTGGCAACTCCTACAGAGGAAAGGAACTGGATCAAGAAGGGCCCAGTTTGGTCTGATTAAGGTGCCTGCCATTTACCAGTGGATTCAGCCTAAAGCTGAACTCAGTGAATGAAGAAAATCCTACCAGGAATTATCATCAACTGCACAAAAGGAAGGGTGTGGGTGTCATGTCATTTAATGTGCCTTTGAGACACTTATATTGAAGGAAGAAATGTACCCAGGATTATCAGATCCAATACAGCATCAATTTTTAGCTTTGCTACAAACTTAATTTTGACCCCCAGGAACCCCTACATATCTCTGCAGGGATTTTACTAGTACCTGATAGGCACCTTGTAGGCATTCTGTTTGTGTTAAATCCCCATTCTTAGCCTACATACTTTTAAAAATAATAATAAAAAAAGGCCTTTGATCTTGGTGCTCATGCTCCCCAGTTTTAAGAATAAACTAGAGGGGAGGGAGGACTACTGCCTGTACCTTCTTTGCCTAGCTTGAGTCAACCTCAAGAAAAGCAGTGTTAGTGGTTAGAGATTCATCTTACAATCATCTAGAATATGTCCAAACTTGTTCTGCCCTGTTTTGTGGCTAACAGAAATCCTTCATCTGAGCATTTGATTAGGAGGCAAGAGCATTTCCCTGTGTGGTGACAATGTTTCAGTGGACACAAGAATCAGATGTGTGTCAAAGGAAAGCTGACTTGCATGCACAGGGTAGGAGATGAAAAACACAGACAAGTAGAAAATATTCACAAAGGAAGAATGTGCAGCAAGTCTGTCAGAATAGGTATGGGTGACTATCAAATGCAGGAGAACGCATGATGAAAGGAGTAACTCATGACTCTATCTGGCTATGAAATGAACAGAGACTTCAGCCACTGGTGAGAGATTTTTTTTAAATACAACAGCTGAGTTTGCAGTTGTAACATTATCTTCCACACTGAAGTCTACAGCTGGTAAATAATAAAATAAACAAAAAGCAATCAAGCTTGCTGAATGAAAATGTGGTTAACAGGCTGCTTCAAACCACAAGGATCTTGCCCTCCTACTTCACAAAACTTTAATTGCTGCTACTTGAACACTAGCTTATATTCTGTTACTAACAGCAAGGCACATATATAAAAGTGGGGTACCTACATATATTCCATGCTACCACATCTCGGGGTGGGAGGGGGATGCTGACATGCACTATCCTGTATTACAGAAAAACAAACTGCACAAGGGCTATATAGAATGAACACAGAAAAGAGCTAAGGAGAGCTTATTATAAGGTGGGGTTCTTTAAGAAACAGGGTATCGCTTCTTTGAAACATCGTTTCAAGGTCTGTAGAACTTGCACATAGCATCTGGCAGAGGAAAGCCTTTTTTAGAAAACCCATGCCCCCCCCCCAAAAAAAATGAAGAATAGTTACTTGTTTTGGTAAGTACTTATGGTCACGTGTGTAGAATAGGAGATCCCAAGAGGAGTGTCAGCTTGGTGAATAGTTCCTCTTGGGAAGTAGAGTAAGTCACCTGGCTGCAAGATAATGAAAGAGAATGTATATATTTAGGACACCTGGTCAAATCTTACTGTAGTCAGAGAAAAATCTAATCAAAGACTGACAACATATGTTTTTTAAAAAAATCACAAAATAGAGAGATTCTCAACCTGTTGACAATACAGCAGAGTAGCAGAGGAGCAATGCAATGTGAATTTGGTCAGATCACAACAAAACAAAAGGCCAGTATTCCACAACAAAAGCCAAATATTTTATAAAGATAGTAATGTTGCAATACTGTTGTCTGAAATTTTCAGTTTAAATGCTTAAAAAACAAGTACAACCTTCCTCCTTCCTATCCTTCTTCTCCCCTATCTAAATTAAATCTCCACACTGATAAAAATTTAGATTAGGAAAGCCAAGATAAGAAAGAAGTACAAAGCACATAAAATTGCCTCCAAGAAGGAAAAGTCAGTTCACTTACAGCTTCTCCTTTAAACATCTATAGAGTTGGATAGCACAGTCAAAGAGAAAATTCATGAAGCAACAATGATGAAATTCAATTCTATTTTCATTTTACCGTTCCTTACGTTTAGTCACATCACCTACTTCTAAGAGCCTACTGAACTAACACAGATATATTTCAAGTGAATACTACTTGATCATTCACTGAATTGAAAGGTATCGTCCCATTATGAGGCTTCACAGGACTTGGCAAGATCAACTCTCTTCATGCATTTATAACAAGCCATAAAGCAAGGCAGATCAGCTATGTACTGGATATTCGTTCTGAAGCAAACCTCTCTCTCTCTCATTAATAAACTGCCTTCCTTACCAGTGTAGGGACTACATCAACCAACTAAGGGTATTTTGAATTCTCCTATTTGCTGTTTTACATACCCAGCAAGAAAACAAACTGGAGGGAGGGTCACATATGAAAGGGTAAGAGCCCTGAACACCTACCAAAGTGATGACAAACTAGTGGGCAAAAGAAATTACTTCATGCTGTAGCACCCCATGTCTACTATTAAGAAGCCATGATCATGATTTTTCAAAGCAGTTTTTGCTGCAAAGTCCAATTCTTAATTCAACTTATCTGCTGGGTAGTCTCAACAGCATCATTCACATAAGCCAGCAAGCACAACACTCTTCAATTAAAATAAGCAGAATCACCCCAGACTCCAGGTGGCAACTCCCAGATTGGGTCAGGACAGAGCACCTGACACAAGCCAAAGCAGATCTGATCGTTTTGCGGACGACTTACCTCTGGAAGAAGGAGGGGTAGACAAGGGGTAAGTACCAGCAAGTAAAATGGAAAATCATACACAAAGAAGGCCAGACAGCTAGCTACCAAATAAGGTCTGTGTTTGACATAAGTTAACAAACCAGTCATGGACATAGGCCTCTACCAGTGTCACCAAGGCACACTGCAGCTTGGGACTTGATACACAAACCAATGTGCCTTTGTTCTGTTAGCTACCAGTTTTTTGTGGCAAAGGAGATCCCTAATATAGTCTATTAACTGGTCTATTTGATCTAAACTGCCCAAGGATGGCACACTGTAGACAGAAATGCAAAAAAAAAACCAAAAAAAAAAGAAAAAAAGAAAGAGAAAAAAAAAAAAAAAAAGGAAATATTCTAGAAAGATGTTTAGAGAAGAAATAAGAGTCATCTGACAACATCCCTGTCAGAGACAGCTCCAGACAGACAACCAAAATTGGACAGCAACCACCCGGAAGAAATGGGTCATGAGAAGTAAAGAACATCAAACAAAAGAAAAATTAACTAAAAACTGAGATAATTTTTAAGCCCTTCTCAAAAGCCATTTTTTTCACTCCGCTAATTGTCAGTAAAATGGCTTATAGAATACAGTATTATTCCATTTTTATGGAATTTTCCATTTTTATGCCTTTATCAAAGGCACTGAAGTCTGGCCCAAAATGTTCCAGAAATTAAAAAGGGAACTGTAAAAGCGACTTTGCATCACCCAATACCTCATGACAATTGACTATTGCCATCTGCCAAACTACACAGCTAGTGATATCTGTACCATATGCAATGTGTCATACTATTCCTAAACTACTACACCCAAAGGCAGGTCTGGACACCGGGAAGAGCAGAGACCTTGCAGAGAGAGGCCCTGTGACAGACCACAAGGCAGAGAAACTAACAAAGCTTCCAACACAGAGCAGTGCTGCCTGCTGGATAAATAGCACACTTTGAAAGTACAAACTTGTTAAAACAGAATGGAACAAGTATCAGATGCCCTGCTGTCAAAGGGGTTGCATTCATTAATCTTCACAGAGTGCTGCTCTTATTCCAAATAACAAAAAACAGCCAAATGTTTGATTTTCAGTTTTTGAATAAGAAAAAACGATTAATACAAGTTAATATGGAGTTTAGTTCATGCTTCTGTTTATCAGCCAAGGAAAAATATTTAAAGCTAATTAAATTAATTCATTGAACAGTAACAACCTTAGGTAAAGGTCCTTATGCATAGAAGCATCAGCCTTATTCATTATAGACAGCATGTAAAAGCATAAAAATGTTTCATAACCACATATAAACCCAATGTTTTTTCTCCACACAACTCCACAAACATGATCCAGGAGTCAGGGTGCCTGACTTGGAGAAGATTGGAGAATTTCCTTGAATAACTAGTTCCTTGCTCCATTACTGGAATACTAAAGCAAAGGATACCTTTGAAATATGATAGGTTAGACAACTATCACTGAAGTTGCTCGTGCTCAGTGTTTTGTGCACCAGCCCTCTCCTCAATTTCACAACCACCATCATTCAAAAATCAAGAAATGGACCATTTTAAACACGACTACTTTTCTGGCAGCCATAGCTGAGACCACGTAAAGCAATTCAATTCCAATACCTTTAATATGAATTCATGTGAGGGATTCCCAATCTTATCCTGTGATTCAACATTGTATTCCCGAGCTAAGTACACTGTTGGTTTATAGAGTCGCCAATGTTTCTCACCTTCTAGCTGAAGAATGAACACCTGCAAAAGACCATAAATCCAAATGCATAAGGAAGCCTTGCTGCCTCTCACACATCCAACTGATCAGAAATTCTAAATCACCCTGTTACTTGGAAAGTCTGTGGAACGATGCCGAAAATCAGGGGTAGAAAGCAAAGAGACATGACCCACTTTGCTCTTCTAACAGAAGAAACAAGTTTCACCTTCCCTGCTCTCAGCTGCTCCACAGCATGGCAAGCATGATTCCTCTCATTACTGGTTAGATATCTAAAATTCAGGAATTTACATTTGAACTATTTCTTCAGGCTCTACACTTAGAGACGACAGAGAGAAGAGCTGAGAAGTGCGATCTGTTTTATCCTAAGGCAGGCAGTTGGAAATCCCTGTTTTCTCTCCAGTCACTTAAATATGGGCTACACAACTAACTCTAAAGTAATGCTTGCCACACAGATAATTAAAAATATCAGGTGAGAAAGGTCTTATGGCCATTCACTGACAAACAGAGCATCAGAAACATATAGGGGATGCTGTGAGCTGGAGGTTGATGACATACACTAGAACATGCAGTTTGTGGGGCTACTAAACAACAATCATGAGGAAAATGAAACTCCAGATGTATTTAATGGAAATTAAAGTAATAAAAAGAAAAAAAACAAACAAACAAACAAAAAAAAAACATGTCAGGGATTTGTTGGCTTTGGGGTTTTTTAAGTAGGATAGCCTAACATTTTTTGTGTGTGCATTTTTGTTTGATTGTTTCTTTTAGAAGCTAATTTAAAATGCATTTGGACCATGGGCTTCATCATACCAGTAACTTCTTAGAAATGGTAGGATCAACAAATGGGAACAAGCACAATCAGTCTGCTTTCACTGTCCAGCTGAAGACAGAGCAAGTACTTAGTAAAGGAAAAAGGACTTCTAGGTTCTTAGAGGTCTGAATGAAGTGAAAATGAAAAAAAGGTGCTAGAAAGCTTCTGCAACTGGGAAAACAAATTCTCTTTTCATCTAATGGAAATACCAGGTCTGGAAAGCACAGTTTACGTGGTATGGCCATTAGGTATTACTAGTAGTACCTTTTTGGTAAAATTAGAGAAGAAAAACAACTATAAACACTTGCAACCAATTACCGTAAGTTTTCAGTAGAAAAAATGTTTTGCTGTAAGTAGTTGTTTTATGAGAGAGAGCAGGAAAAATGCATGCACACAGGTATCCACAGCCACAGTTTCACAGATGAGGTTGTGCTGTCCTACCTCAACATCATCATAGTGAGGGGGAAGGCCCTGCGACCCCTGGGGAGTAATGTAAACATTTGACCCAACCAGAGATCCGAAGTAGCACTCCAGCTTCTCTTGAATCTTCCACAGCTCCTCCTTTAAAAAGAAATTATGCTGTTACTACTGAAGAGCTCAGCCAAGCCAGGCTGCTGCCCAACCCACAGCCTCCCCATCGCTTGGGAGGTTCTTCTAGAGAATGATCACATGCCCACAGAGAGACAGGCTGGGAAGGCAGATGCATTGTATTTCTGCTGAAAGCAAGCCCTGTAGACACAAAGATCTCCTGTGAAGGTAATCAGTAAGCCAAGAAGTCTGGTGCTTCAACACATGGTTGATGTTTGTTCTCTTTCCTGTACCATTTTTAGGTTGTAAAAACAGACAATCGAGGGTAGATAAAGGAAAATAAACCACCTATCATCCCACAAAAAGTAAAACATCTTAAGACAGTAAACACGTGCAGGACTTGCATTATAAGGGCCAGCATCAAACTGAGCGTACAAAGGTTAGAGACCTTCCCATGACTCCCAATTGTTTGGGCATATGCAAGAACAAACTTTACTCATCCACATCTAACATGTGACAGACAATGCAACCAACAGATGACTCTCATTTCAGCAGTTGCCAACTACCAGACCTGTGCAAGTGCAACTTTAACCAAAATTTATGTAGGTTCACCTTAAGCTCTAGGTTTCAGTGTAAGCCATGAGAAGTTTCACCTTCACCTGCAGATGCCCCTGCCACTGGCCATTACAGCTACACTTGAACTGAGATCAGCCACCAACCATGGGACTCACCTGTGTATTTAGGTCCTTATGGACCACTTCACAATTTAATTGTGTTGACACAATGGGACAAAAAATGGACTACCTAAATTCAAGTACCTGAGTCCTGTACACAGCTGTGCAGACACCACAGACTCATTCTTACACATGAAGGTTGCAAAGGTATCCAAAAGAATGAGAGAGGGGACACTTAGCTAAAACTGGGTGGTACACTTCCGTGGTGTGATTTAAAGCCAATCCACTGACAAGCACAGTGGAGTGTCCTGGAAATATTTTACATGGTTTCACACCTTGCCCTCCATTAAAGAAAAGCAGTACAAAAAGTCCCTATTTGCACAAGAAAACAGCAGGGCAGAAGTGATAACTTAAGCAGACAAAGATGCAGAATTGTCAATTTGGGGCATTTTTTTTTTTTCTAAACTTTCATGTAACAAAGAACTTTTTAAAAAATAATAATATGAAAGCATGAAACAGATTTCATTCTTATTGCAGAGCACTGAAACATGATGAGCCATGAAAATGTATAAACCATGTTTTAATTAGTATTATTCATGCATACATTTCAGCAGGTCATCAGTATCAGCTACTAGAGATGAAGCTGTCTTGAACAGCTCAAGCAAAGTATACCGCGTTATAAATCATGCACTAATTATATTCAGTGAAATGATCCAACCTTAAATCTCTGAGGCTGATGAAATTGTATCGTTGCCTTTTTCTGGTCAAAATCCTTCTTCAGCTGCATGTAATTCACTTTGCCTTCTTTATTTAAAACTTTCTTTTTTCCATTCACACATCTGCAGATATTTATATCTCGCCCATAGTATAGACCTTGGCTGCACAGTTCCTTCAAATCTGACAACTGGAACAGGGACTGATAGTAAGCAGCCAGCAGGGAATCATTCCTCCGAACAAGCAGTGGCTTTTGCTCCCAATACTCCCTGAAAAACACCTCTTGTTTGATGGGAGAGATCAAGCTTCCAAAGAGGCTGTCTGGGTTCTCAAAATTCATGATTGATGGAGAACAAGCTGCTTCTTCCACCTTTGCTCGTTTACATCGTTTGTGCATTTCTTTCCCCATTTCAGCATGCTTCCCTCCTTTCTTGGGCATGCTCCTGTTCAAGAGGAGAGAGAAACAAGACAGTCAACCAGTAACGCAACCTCAAAAACTCACAGGCCCCAAGCAGCTCCTCTTGCCTTATTATCCACTGGGATATCAGAGTATACTGGGAATAGCTCTGCTTTCAGACACTCGCAATTTACTTCAAGCAGCAGGAAAAAGAGAAGCCCACCACAGGCCTCCATTCCTCTCTCAAACATCAGCAAACTCTGAAGGGCTCTACTGAGAGCCACTGCTCACGGAAGCTCCAATCCCACAGCAGTGTTTATACTAAAAACCAGGGAATGAAACCCCATATATACACCACAGATCTTTACAAATGCAGGAGTGCACCCACACAAAGAACCCATGGTAAACTGGTCTTCTGTAGGAAGAACTGCAAATTATTAAACTCAGCTTTATGAGATTTAATGGCAACATG
Source organism: Megaceryle maxima (assembly GCA_024605025.1). NCBI lineage: Eukaryota > Metazoa > Chordata > Aves > Coraciiformes > Cerylidae > Megaceryle > Megaceryle maxima. Next base: position 16,445 of record JANHGN010020298.1, on the reverse strand, counting down.
CAGAAAGGGGCAGGACAGGATCAGAAACTCGTACCTGCTTACACTTCCTTAAAATGCATTAACACCGGGGGGGAGGGATGACATGGGACACACAGACACCACAATCAAGACTTCCCAATGACTTTCAAGCTGGAGCACAATGGAGGAGGATGCGTGGCATTTCAAGTGCAGGACCCCACGTTACATGCAGTGTAGGTGGTTATGGTAAGCTTTCCTTTCAAGCTGGCTTACACTGAATAAACCCAGTGTCTACGTAGCTGCAGTTACCAGACTAAAGCTTTAGCAGGACCTGCAGAGATGGCCAATACTGCTGTGTGGGGACACTGACACCAGTACAACAGCACATGCTCAGGGCTAAGCAAAGGATACAGTGAACAGAAAACACAGGGGAATGGGGCAAGGAAAGAGGGAGGCCAAGTGGGAGAGTTAATTGCTGTGATGGAAGAAGGAACCAGGTTCAATGGGCAAGGATGATTCAATTGGCAGGAGGGATACAGTGGCTTCCAAAGAAGCAGAAAAACCCAGACCAGGCTTCCTTGCAGGTAGAGCAGGTTTTATGAACATCAAGTTAAGGGCATCTGCTTGAGGTCTCAGGCCCTGAGAACAAATTTATGCTGTTACACAGTAGTGCCAGGCATCTAATGATGCTCACCATACAGTGGCAGTAGCTACACCTCAGCCTCTGTCAGGGTCTCTATACTCTTATCTTGAATGGCTGGGTTTACCAAAGCTGAGTTTACAGAAGAAAGGAAACATTGTTAGGCCTTTCTGTTAGTACTGTGTAATGACAACGAAAACTAGAAGATTCTGCTTTAATTTCTACAAAGCCATCATTTTTTTTTTGTTTATGTAGAATAAAAAGAATTATTTCATCCAACTCCAGACACAAAGCTGGAAATTATTTACTTTGTTTCTTCCTTTTTCACAATGGGTTTTGCTGCCAAGTTCTCAGGAAAATTAAGGCAAAACCCAAGTAACAGTAGGTCTAATGCTATAGTATGTGCAGACATACTTGCCTTAAGTCTGCACCAGCATTTCATCACCCAGAGCAGCCCAGAGTGCCAGGCAACAGAATTCTGCCTCAAGCTGAGTTAAGTATCCTGACAACGAAACAGCATCAAGCCCTCCAGCACCTCAGCTTGCCTGCTAGGTCTGGGCTGGCCAACTCCAACTGACTCTGGACATGTCTGAGCAAGTTTGTGATGCCAATGCATGAGGAGTTAGACTCCCAAAAGTAAATGCTCTCATTTATTAAGATGCTTTTACTTACATAGATCACTTATCATGAAACAAACTCTAGTTCTGGTATTTACATACACTACTAATTTCTCCCATGCAGCAGTATGCAGAACATCCTCTCTAATCCACTACCACCTGGACAGTTTTTTTTATCAATGATTCCTGTAACAGCCTGTATCTCAACAGTAACCTACAGTCACCTTGGTCCTGCAGGAAGGTATTCATATCACCACCTTCCTGAGAGGACGGACACTCCCAGCTGCAACAAGCTACCTCCATGTGGCAAAAGAACATTAAAAAAAAAAAAGACTGAGAAATAGTCCTGAATTTCTAGCAATATCTGAAGAGGCTACTGGCCCCGAGATCTAGACTTGACATCCCCAAATGTCACAAATGCAACCAGCCCTGAAGTGCCAGTTTTGAACTCCAGACCTATATCCATCATATCAACCTCACATCTCACTCACATTGTATTTAACAAAGTTCAGATTTGTACCAGTCACAGAATGTGGTTTCATTTACACAATGTGTTATTCTGTAGCATCTTGTTAGTTATTACAACTCTAGAACCACAGAATGGTTTGGGTTGGAAGAGATCATCTGGTCCAACCCCCCTGCCATAAGCAGGAACATCTTCCACTAGATCAGGTTGCTCAAAGACTCAGCTAACCTGACCTTGAACACTGCCAATGCTGGGGCATCCACCAACTTCTCTGGGCACCCTGTTCCTGTGCCTCACCACTTTCATCAGAAAAAAAAATATAAGTCTTCCTTATATCTCATCCAAACCTACCCTCCTTCAGTTTAAAACCATTGATCTTTATCTTGTTGCAACAAGCCCTGGTAATTAGACTGTCTTCCTTATGGTATTTAAGTACTGAAGGGTTCCATTAAGTTCCCCCCAGAGCCTTCTCTTCTCCAGGCTGAAGAACATCCTACTCTCTCAGCCTTTCTCCCTAGCAGAGGTGCTCCAGCCCCCTATTTGTTTTTGTGGTCCTCCTCTGGACCTGCTCCAACAGGTCCCCCTCCTTCTTGTGCTGAGGACTCCAGAGCTGGACACTGCACTACAGGTGTGGTCTCATCAGAGAGCAGAGGGTCAGAATCACCTCCCTCAACCTGCTGGCCACTTCTTTTGATGCAGCCAAGGATACGGTTGGCCTTCCGGGCTGTGAGCGCACATTTCCAGCTCACATCCAGCTTTCCATCTGCAAATATCCCAAAGTCTTTCTCTGCAGGACTAGAGAAAAAACACAGCAACAGAACAGACCCCTTCCTGCTTCCCACAGAAAGTTATTTCACATCAGCACTTTTCAACTTGCACAGTAGATGCACCCGTTTATGAATTCAGACCTCTGAATTGGCCCAGCAGCTTGCAGGGGGAGTCGACTCCCTCCGAAGCAACGGGTCAGAAAGATGGCCACAGCAATTCTGAGGCCCCACAGCCTCCCCTCACCATACGGCCACAATTAAACTTTTTCCAGAAGGGAACACCGCAGGAAGTTGTGCTCCTGTGCCCACAGCCGGCAGCACCAGGCAGCACCGGCAGCACCAGGCAGCACCGGCAGCCGCAGCCAGCCGCCGGCACCCCCGGCCCTGAGCCAGCCTCACAGGTGCGGACAGGCTACCACGAGGAGCACTCGTCGAGGGACCCCGGCCGTGCTCCGCGGCCGACAGGGCCCGGACTCAGCGAGCTCTAGGGCAGGGGAAGAGCGCCTATGCCGCTCTAGCTCCTTCGGAGCCCCGGCGGGTCAGCCCCGAGGCCGCCGAGCCCAGCGGTGCCACAACGCGCCCCGCACCCACGGACGCCTTTCCCTTCGTCCCGGGGACGACGGCTGCGCCGCTCGTGCCGCCGCCACCTCCCCTCTCCCCTGCTCTCTTCGCTCCTCTCCCCTCTCCCTTTCCCCCGCGGCCCCGACAAGCGCAGAGGCCTCAGCGCGTCCTCCCGGCAGCGTGCACTCACCCGAGCGCGCGGGCCGCAGCGGGCAGGGCGGGGCCAGGGGAGGCGTGGGGAGGCGTTGGGCGGCCGGGAGGAAATGGCGGCGGCGACCGGCAGGGAGCGGTGCGGGCGCCCCCCGGGGGTCGGGCCGGCTTGGACGGCCCGTTGGTGACCTGGGGTGGCGGCGAGAGGCTGGCCGTGACGCGCTGGGTGTTACGGGAGGCGCCGGTATCAGCCGTACCGCGCACCTGGCCGCGTCGCGGGAGGCGAAGGGGCTGAGAACCCCGGTTGGGCATGGGTAGCGTTTGGCTAGGGCTTGCTGAGGATGAAGAAAGGGGCATCTAGTTAGATGTCGAGCAGGAATAATATTCACTAGTATCCCGCCACCGGCCAGCGTTTCACGCCAGTGTTTAACCTCCTTCAGTGGAGAGAATATAATGTCAACCGCTTTTTTTTCACTCCCAAACTAGAAAGTTTTAAAACAATCCCCACTTGATAATGTAATCTGTGCAGGAAATACTTCTTTGTCTACCCAAGTTACTCAGTGTCTATGTGAGAGAAAAATAGTCCATTTTTTGAAAGCAGCAAGATATTACAGAACTGTATCAATGCTAAAGTTATTACATGGATTAAATTAGGAGAAACAACATAAAATCCTGGTGGTTATTTGTATTAAATTTTACTTCACACACACAGAAGTTGCCTGGGCTTCAGCTGCATTATTTTTTCTTGGATTAAAATCTTGTTCCAGAGCCCCTTTGAGGCTGCCTTGAAAAACTCTTCACAATCTTCAATGAGCACTTGAAAAGGTCTATAAATATTTTTAGTTACCTTTATTAACGATGCCTATTAATGGTTTGATTTGCATTGTCTGAAAGACATCAGAAAAAATTGCTAGGTGGGTTTTGCTAAAGTTTTGTTCTTGTGTACTGATAACTTGAAGGGCACAAAGAATACCAGAAAAAGAGTGAATTTTTGAAACGTCAGCAGCCATACGGTGCATGGCTGAAGTAAGTAGGAAGTTATATTGGGGAGTCTTTGTTCTATCAACAACTTGTGAAGGGAAATAATAGAGCCTTTCACGTCTAAAATACCAGTTCAAATCTCTCCCCTTATGGAAAATGGTTTTGCAGTCCTGTTCCTCCTCGCAGTGTGGTTGTTACTCCCAGAGTAATACCTCCTGCTTCCTTGGCGCCAGCTGGATCTTTTGGAACAAACATGGTTCCAGCAGGTTCTACGATCATGAATGCATCCAGCAACCTCCTACGTGCTGCACAGAGACACTGTAAAATGCAGTACTCGGGAAGAGTGAATGGAGGAGAGAAAAAGGCAAACATTGCTCATCCTATTCAGTCCTTGATACTCTACCACCTAGACTAATTTGGTCACCAGCTGACCAAAATGTCATGGCCATTTGATTGTGAAATGCAGGTTAATCAGCATATGGATGGGTTACCAGCAGAGATATTTTGCCAGGGGTAAACCTAAGGTTGTCCTAATTGTACAAATGTGTACAAGTTAGTAAAAATTAAATTTCTCTATAAAGCATTTTTCTTTCACTTTCAAATAAAAGGAAGACATTCTCTACTTTCTGACTCATTGTGAGTTACCATGACATCACTCAACATTCAGGACACTTCATAAAATTTATTAAATTATTAATATTTTAGTGTAAACACCAAGAGCTGTAATTTTCAAAGGTGTACATTTTTGTAGTTCTCTGAAAAGCAGGTCACTGGTATGAAATTCTGCTGCTTTCATGAGAATGAGAAAGCTTTGAAGAATGAAGTAGTTCTCCTGACTTAAAAGTGTGCATCACCTACATTAAGACAGGATGTTTTCTTACTGCAGATGGGTGTAGCACCAGATGCTAAAAATAGGGGGGCCACATCCTGCACCTCAGCTGGTCACAGAAACCATTACAAGCTGTTACTTCTATTCCAAAAAGCCACAGAGTGCTCTCAGTGTAACTGCTTGAGTATCACTAGGATGAATACTCAAACAAATATGTATTTACATAATGGCTGTGATGTCTTTAACTTTTAGTAAACACTCTGGGGATTAAAACCCATACTTTTGACTGGCTGCAAATAACAGGAATAGGAAATACTTGTGAATACTTTTTTTAAAGACTTCCATGCTGGTCTGTGTAGACAAATTGACAGGAAGTATTCTTTACCATCCTTTTCTGGAAGATAACAACACAAGCCTCAGATGAGGGTCATGTGAGTTTAATTCAGCCCTCTAGCACCTTCTAAACAAGAAATAATGTATTTAAATACTGTCTGTTCTATTTACTATTATACAAGCAGTAGATTTTTGAAGTAATGATTGGTCCTGATATCATCCCTGTCACTTCATTATGAAGATAAAAATTCTAAGCTTTGCTTTGTGTGCAGGTAAGTTTAATCACTAAAATGTGCAATGTTCTTCAGTACCATAACAAAATTTGCTATACAGTACTCTCTCTGGGGAGAACACTTTGCCAACAGTTACATTCACAGTTGAAAGTAACTAACACTTTCCTCCATCAGAGCAAGCTGTGTGGCTTTCAGACACCTGTATGGGCTGTGCCCAGAAGGTAAATGCAGACAGGAGGCTCTTTGCCTCCACACTTGCATGTGTGGGCCTTTTTGCTGGACAGCCTACGTGGGGCTCAGGCATGCTGTGCTGCTGCAGGCCCTATAAAAAGAGGGAACTGGTTTGGGTCAAGATGAACATGAGTATTTTTCATGTTGGAGGCTGAGGATTCACTGTTGGCTACAGGAGAAATACCTCTACCTGTAAAGCAGATTAAAAAAAAAAAAAAGAAAAGTGAAAACAATGTCATGTTGGTTTATGTGTTAAGTTTAGGACATGCATTATGCATCTGGAGTAATTAGATGGGATCTTCTCAGGCAGTCTGAAACATCTGTGCAGGATGCATCCATAGTGGCAGGGCAGTAACAAGGATGTCACAGCATTTTTTCATGTATATCTATATTACATATTTTCTCAGCTTGAGGTCTAGTGTTCTGTTGCTGTTGCCAAAGCCTGGGTGTCCTTTGGCTTTACATACCCAGCGTTGTCATTCCTGGTACGGTTCTACTTTCCATGACAGGGCTTCCTGGAAGAGTATCAAAGCCATCTTATCTCTGATCATTTGTTTGGCAGCGAACTGGCTGCCAGAGTACCCACTCACTCCATCAGATTTCAATCACCCAGCATGCAGTGTGTCACCACCTTCTCCAGCTCTGTAACTGGGAGCTAGACAACTGCAGCTTTTTGAAAGAGACATCACCATGCTATGAGCAAACAAATTTAGAGCAGGAAAATCACATAAACCAGAGAGTGGTTCAGGCTTCCAGATTTATTCCCATTTCCTAATCTTGAACAAGTAGTGATGAAGCATTTACCCTGTGACATTTTTTTGCCACCACAAATTATCCTTTTGAACTGACTTTGTAAATATAAACTCACTTCATTAAATGACAGACAAACCCAAGGACTTTAAGTGGAAAATGCTCCTTATGTGGGGAAGTCACAAGAATAATCTTGAGTTTTTTTCTGGAACTGTGAACACGTTTTTGTGTATGTTGCTGAACATCCTTAATTCAACCTCCTTAGCCTGAACCTAAGGATATTTCTATGGAGGATTCATCTGGGACCAACAAGACACCTGTATATGGCTCTGTTTTGGCTCAGCTACTTCCTTTTATCTCCCATGTGTGTCTTGGTGTGGTACCATGAACTGTGCTGGGGATCACTGCTGCAAACAAGCCTATGTAGCTTGTCCTCATTGTAACATTCAGTCTCAAAAGTCAAAGGGAGACAGTGGGAGGGGGGCAAAGCCTCAGGATCAGGTATGCAACTCAAAGAAGAAGAACCAGATTCCGCTGAAGACGTGGTTTGTTTTCTTGGGAGTTTTCTAAAATGTCTGCCTAAAAGCCTGTGTTTCTGGAATGAACAGCTATGCAGAAAATGGGTGACTTTATCAGGTGTTACATGTGCATGCATGAGAGGCAGAGATTGTTCAGATGGCGCACATCATCTACCTAGGAGGTGGCTGTAAGACCCTGATTGCATCAGGTCTGGGACACTGTTCCTGTGCTGTCTCAGGGACTAGTGAGCAGGATTTCTGCAAGGCCTTTCCCAATGGTTGTGTGGAAAGTCAGGGACAACTGGACAGGGTGAGGGTTTTTCTTGAGGTGTTGATGATGCACAAGCAGATCAAAGCCTGATCTGCTTTGCTTCCTACTTTCTGCTGATCCCTACTCCACCGCTCATCACTATAATCACTTTCCCCCCAGTCGTCATGAGAGGACAAAGGCTGCTGAGGTGCATAGAGGTTGCCAGGCAAAATCAAAATGCAGCGAGTGAAATAAGGATAGGAGCTATTTGAAGGCAATAGGTGCTGATTGCCTGCTAAAATGGACCACAAGTGGGAGCAAACAGAAAGGCTGATTAGAAAGGAATGGTTAGAATGTAGACAGAGACTGGATAGATACCTCAGGTGGGAGCTGCTCTCTGTTTAGGTGTGTGATGAAGGGCTCCCTTAGTGCTTCTACGCTACTGCAGTGGTAGTATGAGCATTAGATTGCCCCAGTCAAGCATTGTACAGTCCAGTTGATAAAGAAACCAGACTCATGAGAGTTTTTCATTAACAGTTTTGATGCTAACCCAGCCAGTCTTGGTATGATGCAGAAGTCAGTGTCAGGAAATTTAAACCATTTCCGCTACTGCTGTTGCATTATTTTTAAAGCACGATGCTACCCTCATCTGTAAAATAATGTCTAGCTTATACTGGGTTTTGTTCATATGTACAAACCCCAGTAAAAAACATTGAACATAATATACACACTGGGAAATATAATTCTGGAATATGTGTCAATAACATGATTGTTCTGTAAAATAATCCTGCCCACGTTTCCCTTCAGAGATCTCTTCCTCTTTAAGCGAGGTGTGTCCACATTGGAGACACTGGCTGCACGTGCCCGAGTCTCATGCTCTTCACAGCGGTCTGAGAAAGGAGTCAGGTCCATGTCCACATCTGTGTCGTGGAAGCAGCCGTCAAAAGCCATTGCTTGCACTGCATCAATACTATACATTCCTGAAGCCTGGCAACAAAGAACAGTTATTCCGTGTCTAGAATGAGCCATTTTAGTAAATTATAAACAAATAAAACAAAGAACAGTTTCTTTCTGGTTCTGTTCCCTCTATGGAGAGCATATGGAGAGCAGGGCTACCTGACAGTATTGCCGTCAGTGGGGCCTGTACCCTTTGGCAGGACATGACCAAGGAAGGAGATACATGTGATAAACCACACTTGTCTGACTGATTAATGACAGCTTCTGACTGTCAATATGTGGCCCAGCTTCTGAAGGAGAAAAATTGAACTCCGACTGTCCTGCAGGTCAGTGTTGCTGGAGTTGGGGAAATTACTTCAAACATTTCCATAAGTAGTTTCTGATGGGATTATCAAATCATGTGAGCAACATATACAACTTTTTTGTGGTTTTTTTTTTTTTCCCCTTGCAACAGTCCAACAAATGAGTTTATATGGGGAATATTCTTGAAGAAAAGGTTTTAAGTGAGTGCTTCATAGAAAGCAAATATTTATCTTGTGAACTTTTCTGCTCCAGGAACACTTTTCTAAAAATCAGCTTGTTGTTCATCTGGTTTTGGGATAAAAAAGGCATAATTAAACCCATCTTTCTAATTTAAAATGATGAAGCAGGGGAAGGAGAAATAAACTCCGCTTCACAGGAAACAGTAAGGAATATTACGTGAGTGCATTCTGGGCTATATTTCAGAGAGGGAAAAGTTGATCAATAGGTGTTTGAGACCAGAATGAAGGTTACCTTCCTCTGGGGGGGGGGAAGCACAGACCTTCTCAAGAGGATGGTGCATTTCTTCCCTTCAGCCAAGTAAAGAAAAGTGGGATACAGAGTGAAGTCACAGGGAAGTTTACTGTACTGTTCTCACTTTGGAGCATCAGGATTATTCTGGCTTCTGATGCTTTCTGAATGCAACAAAACACAGAGGATTGTACCTTGCCCCTCTTTTTGAGTTGCTTTCTTTCTTCAATTGTGGTGAGATAGTTCACTGCTGCATATTCAATGACAGACAGGAAGACAAAAAGGAAGCTGGTCCATAAATATACATCCACAGCCTTTATGTAAGACACTTGAGGCATTGAGGCACTTACTCCTGTCATGATAGTTGACATTGTCAGCACTGTAGTTATACCTGACAAAGAAAAAGGAGTGGTTATCATAATACTGGCCAGCTGGTTCTGTATAGTTCATTGCCATTGCTTGGACAGCACAGCTTTATGAGGGCATGTGATTGGCACTGCCTTTAACTTCATTACACAGGCTCAGAAAAAGTGGAGTGAACCATGAAGGACTTATCACATACAATACTGAAGCCAGTAAATCATCTCTCTGCTCAGTGCATGCAGTTAGAGCTGCAGTGCACCAGGTTCAAACAGCAGGGACACAACACTGGTGATTGGGCAGCGTAAGGAACACATTTCAGTGATAGCTTTATGTACTGCTATGGAGAAATAAAAGCAGATTTGTGGTCTTCCTCACTTTCCAGAGCCAGGGTCTCCACTACACACTTTCTTGTCCTGGAGAATCACTAAAGAATCACCGATTTCCCTCTCAACCCCTTCTCAAATTGCACATCTTGAGAACAGTATATCAGCTTATATGTCTCTGTCACAACTCCATGGTGCTCCAAAACCACTTTAGCATAAAAATGTTACATGCATTGAAATTAAGAAATACTTTTCTGTTTGCTTCAGTGTGTCCAGAATTTCACTTTCAATCTTTTAAATCTCTCCTCTTACATGCAGTTATTCATCTCATTTTGCTTTGCTCTGCTACCTCAGAAGAAAACAACAACAACAAAACAAAATGAAACAAAACCAAACAAACAAAAACAAAACAACAAAACAACAACAACAGAAAACCCAACACCCAACCCATGCTCTGCTTTTAAAGAAATGAATGTAACACTGGAAGTGAAGACACCATAGTAACATCTGAGACAGCACTGGCTGATAGCATGGCCTTTCAGCTGGGTCTCAGCATAGCCTTTCTCCAGTTTTATGCTAGATGAAGTCCACTGGAATATATAGAAGTTTTCCCTCTCCCTCTCTGCAAATTCCTTAGGTTGAAAGATGGAGTTTGAAAGATACTATAGAAGAGGAAATCAATTTATGTAAAATACATATACTCTAGGCTAGGAAGCTAAGCTTTTTAAACTTTGTTGTTAATGTTGCCTATAAATTATGCTGGCTTATGCTAATGCACTGTGTGCTATTTAGAGAACTCCTGATGCATAACCTTCTGCAGAAATCCATCTATAAATTAAAGAACATGATCAGCAAAACCATCTTCACAACATTACAAATGAGGTACTGAGAATTAAGACTTTATTTTTCAAGATGAAGTTAAATTTCTTAAAAATAAAAGGAACTGGTGGATGCATTAATAAAAGTAGGTAGGAGGTACCATACATTTGGTTTTAGACTGACAAGTAGATTTATATCTCATGTATTAATAGCTTTAGACTGTGCTAATATAAAGGGATCTGAGATAACTACAGTCCTATTTTGTCTAGACTGATACACTTACACATAAAACTTAAGGACTCCCTCAGTATGTGCAAGTTTGTTCCTTAAACAAAGATATTCAGGTTTTCACTTGTTGAAGAAATACAGCAACATACAGTTGGCTTCCGTGAGAAAAACAGGAGTTTTTTTGCTAATTCTTAAACCAACAGTTGCAGGACTGAGATGGATTATGGTTACACTACATATTTTAACAAATTTCCATCAGATCTTCACGGAGTTGCTAATCTTTGAAAAAAAATGTACTCGTTTCAAGGCCATCAGCATTAAATTCCCAACAAAGGCAGTCTTGATGTAGTATCAACTGATACATCACTGAGAAAAACAATAAAGTTATAGAAAAACCCACTATAATTAGTCTTTTTCTCCTGAGCTGTGGTGTTCATAACTTAAACTGTGAGAGCAGAAAGCCGCCCAACTTCCTCTTCAGCTTCCACAGAAGTTTGTGTGCCTTGCACAGTTAAGGCACCAAAGCAAACATTTTCAAGGGGCTTAACCAAGAGAGGCTTTCCTACATAGGACAAGTCAGGAAACTGCTTCCAGGTTGGTAGGAGGGTATCAAAAGTTTCTAGAGAGAAAGAAATGCTGCAAAGCTTTTAGATAGACTGTGCAATATCTATTAAGTATATCTCGTGAACCATGGATTTAGAGAGGGATCTGACTACCTATTACTTCACTGGGAAGAGGGAAGGAAAAAATCAACTTTGGAAAAAAAAAAAAAAAAATATATATAGCAAACCAGTCTGAACAAACATCCCAAACATTTCCAAATGTAGAAGTTGACTGAAGGAGATTGTGGTAGTGACAACAAAGGCATTAATAGCATTGTTCAGTCAATTACCTGATATGCTTGCATATGTCCTGTGTAAATAAGCTCAGGTAACTTCAGAACCTCTCCCCTATCCATTCTATATGTCACAAAATAATATTCATTAAAACTTTACCTAGTGATACCCTGGCAGGAACAGCTCTTCTGTCAATCCAAAATGAAACCCAAGACAGCATCACCATCAGCATGGCTGGGAAATAGGATTGTAGCAGAAAAAAGAAAATATGTCTCCGAAGTGCAAAGTTTATAAAAAGTCGATTGTACCAACCTATTGAAAAAAAAAAAAACAAGAGAGGAACAGGTTGGGAAGAAGAGAGATGTGTTATTTGTGAGCTCTGTTTACTGGCCCCCTGCTTCTGGGAGGAATGGTTTATTCACATCAGTAATAGTAACCGCCTAAGAAATATTGCCACCGCCTTGGTTTTATATAGTGCTTTACAAACTATCCATCATACCTCGTTAAAATACTGCTGCCTTGGAAGTGAAGAATCATGACTGCTTAAATAAAATACTGTATTATAGTTGAGGTTAGGAAATTGGAAAAAAGTAAACAGATGTCAAGTGAAACTGCCGGGAGAATACAGACTGAATATCATTTAATTGTCCAGTCCAAGTAGGACAGCGAAGCCAACACTCTGCCTCCCCCAAGAAGGAGTCCGTCTTCTCTCGCACTAATACCCAGCAAGAAGCGGCATGTCCTTGCCTACGGTCAGCCGGTTTGCCTGCCCAGCGTTGACTTTAGAGGGAAGAGTGCCATCTAGTGAATATGGGGCATGCTTGCTCCGTGCAGCAAAGCTTCTGTGCTGTAGTATCTCCTGCGATGGGAGGGAAATCAGTTTGTAGTGAGGTGAAAAAAAGACAAAAGTGGCTGGTGGCACCAAATCGCTGCTCCTTTGGAGGCCATGGAACTACAAAAGCCTGAATACTACACATGTGTAGTTCCCTGAGATTCACAGGAAAGGATACAGAGAACCTAAAATGCAGAAGGCTGCTTTGTGAGCCGTTTTTTTGTCCATTTTTTGTCTGAGACTCTTCAGGGGGAGATGGCTTCCATTAGAGTTGTGCTGAGTGACCCACACTATTGGGTACTTCGGGGGACAGGATCAATCATTTTCTTCTAAGAAGCAGCAAAATAAAAGAACAAGAGCAAGTGGAACCTCCTGGCTGAAACAAAACCTCAAAGCCAAAGAAAATTGTGTGTCCACAGAGAGAAGTGTTCTAATTAATGGATATGATACACACAATATTCAGGTACTTCCCAGTGGTCCGTGCCACTTAAAAAAGTCTTTCCTTTCACACTTGCCTTGCTGAGTAAGCTCATCATCAAAACAGCTGCATGTAAGCATTAAGCAGTTACACTTTTCAAAGTCAAAGGTACTGCGAAGGTGCTGCAAAGGCCTGGTAGGTACAGAGGTGGTGTGAGGTTGCACTGTTGTGCACATGACCATATTTGTTTGCATAAGTGTTTTTTTGATGAGAATAGTAAGGCAGAAAGCAGCCAGCTGGGTTCCCGGAACCCAGTTTCAACACACAATGATAGCAGTTCTGTGGAAAACATCCCAGTCTCCTTGCAACAAGGACAAATTTGACATAGCTCTCAGCAAGGCACAGTTATGACAGTAAGGTATCACTCGCCCTCTTCTCATGTGACAGTGGATCTTGAAAGCTGGAACTCTGTTCTTAGCTCATACTCGAGCAAGGGATAAGGATGAGGAACCTGACCAAGCTGTGAATTCCTCACTGCTTAGGCTGCATCATAATTTAAACTGGAATTTCTGCATTCATTATCAGCCACTGCAAACTTGAATAGCTCCTTTTTAAATGTGAAAAGAAGCCATCCTGTAAATAAAACACGGTAAATAAACCTATTTTCAGCTTTCCTGTATATCTTCAAGGCTTTTTTTCCAGTGTTCCGCATATCATCAATAAGATATGGAATAATTTCTATTTTATTATTCTGCCTTGATATAAAGGGCAATACCCACACTGAAATAAATTGACTCATACTGAAAAGCAGAGTAGAAAGCATGCTACTTTATCTGGTTAAAAATGTATGATTAGACTACTTACAGAGAGAAGTATTTCAAAATTGATAATTATATGTACAAGTACAAAGAAAATAAAACCCACCTGGCATGAAATCAAGACTATGATAAATTCCTAAAGCCTTGTGCAGTTTGCCACAAAGTATAGTTCAAGATCCATAGGGAGAAATAAAAACCTGTCTGGGGCACATACCTGTATTTAAACAATGTAGCACTGAGATAAAGGGATTTTTTTTTTCTGCAGCTTTATGTATAAACATGGACCATTAAGCAAACCATGAATTAGACCTCAATAGGTTATAAATGCTCTCATGTGGAAATTTTATTGCTAGTAGACATTTAATGACATTTTACAGCTTCAAATATGAGATTTTTAGACAATAAAACACACTGGGATTCCTCTTGTTTGCTTTCTAGTACTTGATCCTTTAGGGTTTACATTTTCAAGCTTTTCTATATAGCTAGGACCCAAAGATTCCTGTAAACCCAATACTCTAGTGGCTTTCAGAGAAGCACTGCCCTTTTGCAAGAGCTCTCAACAGCATATATTTGATGATTGTGCATTTTTGTCAGATTCTTATCAGATATTAAGTCACAAGTATTATTATGGCCTCTTCTAATATCAAGGAAGTGTTACGTTGGTTGTGTAAAGACAACTGAGGACCTAGGCCGACAGACCAGTGTGATTGACAGACCTAATTTTAACTGAGATCTCTCAGATTAGCAATGAATTTGAATGTGAAAGACATTCTTATTCTATCCTTCTTATGACAGAGGCTTACTATACCAGTACTGCTGTAGAAAGCTAGTCCACTGGAAGCACTGAATTCTTCAATGAAAAACTGGGAGAGGGAGATGTGCTCATCTGTGCTCAGGGACTTGTTTCCATGTTTCCAGTATAACATCAGATCATCTTCATTGTATGCATCTATGAGAAAGTAAAAATTAGGTCACCTCTTCTGCTGGAATAATGCTTCTGTTTTCTAAGGGATAGAAGACCCCTAGAACAATTTGGGAAAACCCCAAAGAAACTTTTTTTTTTTTTTCCACAGCAATTTGCCAGTTAGTCGACATGGAAAAATTTGTGAAGATCATATTCCATCTTGTTGCAAGTAGAGCCCAATCCTGTGCCTTACCTGACAGATGGGGGACACAAGCATGCTCAGGATCATAGGGCATGTAGGATTAGAGCTCTGGAGCTGCCACACTGAGCAGACTGCCTGAACGCTGAGAACCTGTTCTTTTTTTTTTTCCAAGGCTAAACAACAAACTAGCATCACGGTTTTATTTATAATCCAAATAAGAATACATTTTGATATAGCAAAAGGCTTTTCAAAACAGAATTACTTTTTGTTGTCCAGCTCTAAAGCTTGCAACAGACAGCTGAGTCAGGGGTGAGAAAGGAGACATTTCACAGTAACACAAGCACTCATTTTCATTTAACAGGAGGTCAGACATTGACATCTTATTTTACTTTTAACTTGCACATTTTTTTTCTCACAAAAACCAAATTATTTTTGTCAGAGGAAACATTTTTAGATTCAGGCCTTGGAATGTCAACACAGTCAAAACAAAGCAGGGTGCATCATGGTTTTTCTTCTTCCCAAGGCACACTGAGTTCTAGAAAGATCCCAAACTGGCCACAGTTTAATACGTACAGGTTGAAGGGTTCAGGTCACACATCAAAATGAGTGAAAAAAGTAATTATGAACAAGAGGATGTGCTGGTAAGAATGTACAGTGAAGAAGGGGTATGAATGAATTAAACTTACAGCTTTCCAGTTCTAAAGAACAGTTCTGAGTGTCCAGAGGAAACCTACTGAAATCCATGAAACACATAGCAGAAACAGTTATTCTGCAGAAAGGAACAGAAAAACAGTAACTAAATGAAAAATGTCATACTTTCTGAGGGCTGTGCAGACATCTTAGTGAGACTCCCAATCAATCTGCTGTTTAGAATCCTAATGCTTGAGGTTTTAGACACATCTAGTATTACTTCAAGATAAGGAGATAAAACTAAATCAGTGACAGAACATGTTTTTTAAACATTAGTAGTCTTTATTATTAAGTACTTTACCTTCAGTTTTTAAACCCTTTATGGCCTGATCCTTCATTAGGCTTTCACACAGGCCAGTGATACTCTCCCAGCTAGAATGTTTATGTTTACATAATATTAACTGCAGTTTCCAGAAGCCTACTCTCCTCTTCAACACCGTGGAAGTGCCTTATACTCTAAAAAGTTTAAGGAAATCTAGGTAAAGATATTATTTTGCATTCCTTCTGCTTTTTCACAAATGTTTAGAAGATAAACATCTCTTGACATTTTACCCAATAAACAAAAAAAAAGGCTAGAGGCAGCAATTTAAATATGGTAAATATTGCCAAATTTCCCTCCCATCACAGCTTGCATGTCTTTTGATGTTTCAGTTTTATTCTTCAGTTTTCCCCAAACCGAATCCTACAGGGATTTAAGTGATGTGATATACTGGGTATATAAGAGATCTTTGAAAACTTCTGATTGGTATTCACACTGTAGATGAATTTTTACAAGTGTAAGATTTTACTGTCTTGAAATGAGTTTATAAGAGTAGTACATCCTTAAAATCATGTATAAAACTTCCAACTATGGATGTTGTTTCTATCTTTTAGCTATTGACTAAAGGCAGGGGAACAACAAGAAAATACTTATTTAAAAAAAAAAAAAAGACTACTTTAGCAACAAATCTGTATTTTTGTTCCACATACTATATTTTAATATAATTTTAATATTAATTTT
>JANHGN010020297.1:0-38566 GCA_024605025.1 Megaceryle maxima | reverse complement strand
GGGAGGGGAGGGGAGGGGAGGGGAGGGAAGGGACTATCCTCCACCCCCTACCATCCTCCACCCCCTACTATCCTCCATCCCTTACTATCCTCCACCCCCTAAACTCAAACCCAGCCAAAACCAGTACAGATGTGAACTGTTTGCCACAGTCACTGGTTGCACCATCAGCTGACTGGGGACTTGCTCAAGTGGCCCACGCAGCCAAGAGTCGGTGCAGATGGGAAGCTCCTGACGCTGCAGATGTAAGCTGGTGGATGGTGCTACAGCTGGACCAGAGGAAGAAGGTTCACTTCACAGTGATCTGATGGGTGAGTTTAATTAACCCACACAAAAAGAGGCCAATATTGTAGCAGGACAAGACACATTTGCAGTATCCAGCCTGAAGTTAGTGGTGAAGAATACAGCAACGTTTGCAGGCTAGGGTCAGGTTACTCCCAGGTCACGAACAGCACCGGGACAAGAAGTTGAACGAATACAGACAATAGTTACCAAAGCCTGACAGCATTTGAGGCAGGGGGGCACCAACCAGCACAGCAGCACACAACCAGTGATACAGGATGGCACCGTGAACGGGGGAGCGATGCAGATGGACTTTTAGTTGTAAAGAAAAAATAAGTGGACTTGATGGAGAAGCTGTTTCAGCTTCGACAAATGTCACGGAGGTTGGTCACTGCAGAGCAGATGGAGGCAGGCAAGGAAGAAGCACTGGGTGAAAGGCTGAAGCACCATTTAAACCAACAAGGAATGGAAGCGGCCCCTGCGATGGGGACTTGCAAGGACCAAAAAAACATTAATAATAAAATAGGGCAGGTAGTCAAGTCCATGCTTGAAGGAGCAGGATTAAAACAGTTGGAAGAACAAATATTGTAAGACTTAAAAACAGGGAATGTATTTAAGGCCATTGAAAGCAGGGTCTTATTCAAGGATTAGCTACAAGAAGCCACGCTAATAACACATGAAGGTTAGGAAGGGAAATGCTAAGGCAGAGGACGCTGCTGTGAAAGTTGCTGGTGAAGTGCTAATCTGTGTACACACATTCCTCCGCAGCTCTGCTGACTGTCACAGAGGGAATCTTGCAAAACTGGAGGAGAGCCCAGCCCTTTGGGGTTCCAATCTAGCAACTCAAGCACATCCTTCCACTTATTTTGACACTCCCTGCAGGGGGAGGAGCAGGTATAAATGGGGTGTAATCAGGTAATTAGAGGAAAGCCCACTGCACACGTTCAGGGTTCAGGAGAGGAAGGATTCCTGCCCTTCTACAAAGCTATGGCTTCTGCACTCAGCATTCCCACATTTAAGGATTTGCAGCCCATCTGGCACAGGGAATGCTTAGGCCAGAAATTAATTCATCCCTGTCTAGTTGGATAGTTTTCAGCACTAAATGAAAGATTCTGTGATTTCTTGGCACCTGGCAAACATTCCCAAACCCCTCGTGGAGAATCCATGTCCTCCCATGGCAGGGTGGCCTGAGATCAGCGGTTTAAGCATTTCCACCTGTTGTGCACTCTCCCCACACCGTCCCTCTCTTTGCCCCACACAGCACTCGAGATAAAATGCACAGGTATGCGTGATGGGGTAAACATCTTGCCCTGCAATCAAAGCCCAGCGCCGTGAACTGGTTTGTCACAAGGTTTGCAGTGTCCCAGGCGGCCGGGTGCTCCTCCACTTGCACAACCAGTTCCTGTGCAGGGCCCTACCCACACAGCCCTGGCTGCAGAGCCCGGCTCACCTCGCGTTCCGTGTCGATATTCAGCCTGCCGAGGAGATGGCAATCGGCCATGTGCACACCTTCTGCTACAGGGTGACCCTCTGTACCCTGGACACGGGGGCAGGGGGAGATCTACAGAGAGAGCTGCCATGGTTTCAGATTTTAAACCAATCTAGCGAAACAGAGTCCCCTTCTGCTTGTCTTCTGTTGATTTCCGTGATTCATTTAGTCCCATCAATCCATTCAGGCAGGAACGGACGCAGCGCTGCCCGCTCGGGCAGCTGTGGATTACTGACACGCCGTCCAGAAGTGACATCCAGGCCTGACCGGCCAGACGAGCTAGTTAAGGCAGTATGTGACCACAGCCAGTGCTAAACCACCTGCAGTCTCATCACACCGCACAGGAAAGTGCTGGTATCTCTCATTCTTGCTAGCGAGGCTTTATACAACAGTCTTGCCTCCCTGCCAATCCCTTCCCAGTCTACAGACAGAAAAAACAGGGTCACTCTTTCTTCTCCCCTTCCACCTCTCCAAAAGACTAACAAAGGTTCTGCTTTACTTGATGTCAGGAACCTTGTCCCTCTCCAGCCTCTGCAGTGCCGAGAGTGTATTTTGCAACAGCCAAAGGTCAGGGCTGTGCTATAGGAGGCCCCTTAAAGGTCCATAGCAAGCTGCCCTCGGCAGGCCAACAGGATCAGATCAGACGATCCCAAGCAAACTGCACCCAGTGCTGCAAGGGAAGATTAAACCAAAACCAAAACAGGTGAATCTCCCTGTCGAGGCAGTTTGGAAGGAATTCCTTGCCAACACGAAAAAATACCCGTTCCCGTAACAATACAGGACCCTGAGCCCAGGAGGAGACTCCGAGTCACCTTCACAGACCCTGCAAGGCTATTTGTGGGGAAGGGGGAAGGATGAAACAAACAAGCCAAAGTCTGTAGCCAGATGATAGTTTGGGATGAGCAAATATAGGCATTCTCTGAAACAGGAATCCCTGAAGGTGGGGAGAATATCCCCACTGATGCTGTTTGCTGTTTGCTATAGGCTACCGCAAGAGAAAGAACACTTTGCTCAGCAGGCGTGTGAACACTTTCATCACGTCCCCTCGTGTGTGCTGTCACCCCGGGATTATAGATCCAAACCCTAGCTCTCACTCTCTGCCACACCACCCAAACTGCCAGGAGGCGTCAGCACAGCAGCACAACGGTGCAAACACCGCAGCCCAGGGCTGGCTGCTCCCGCGTCAGCCTGTGACAGATGCCCCCAGGATCAGCAGGGACGGGGGCCCTCGCTTTCAACACCCCCCTTGTTGTGCACATGTCGAGGCGATCAATGCCTGCTCTGGAAGGCACCATCCCATCAGCAGAGAGCTCTGCAGCCTGCTGACAAATCAATAACCTCCCGGCAGGCCCTGTGCTGGGTAGGGGCCATGTCTGTGAATGATTAACTGCATTACACCTTCCCCTGCTCTGAAACTCAGCCTTGTCCCTGACCTCAAACTTGTGTTCCCCTGGTGTCTTTAATCTGACCAGACCATGAGAAAAGCTGGGTGCTCATTTTAGGAAAACCAACGAGGAAAGGATGGGGGCAAAGAATGAAAGTACAGGGGGTGACACTAGAGCTAAGAAAGAAGATTTTAGATGGCAAACAACACAGGGAGTCATGAGCAGAGGGCCATAAAGGCTGCAGCAGGCCACAGCCATGCGAGTGGGGCGAGAGGAGTGACCAGATCCGTCCCTGCTCACCCAGGTTATGCAAGTCACTGTTCCAGGTGAAATCCATGCTAAGGAACAGGCTGCTGCAACATGCTGCTTCCTGCTGTCAGCACACCGTGTCCCTTCAGCAGCTCCCAGCCAACGTCCAGGGGTAGCTGCAGACCTTGCATCTAGAATTTAAAATCACGAATAAAATTGATGATATGAGAGACTGGAAGAGCCATTCAGAGCCATGGAATAAAACTTGTCCCTGAGGAGGAAGGCTCTCACGTTGCTTAGGCACCCACCCAGCCTTGGCCTGAAATGGGATGAAACGTCTCATGGTATAAGGCTGGTGTTCTGTGGGGTACAACTTAAACCAGAGCAGAAAAAACTGCACTGCCAGGGACAGACAGAGCCCCTGTCTCATCTCACCCTGTGTGTGCCCTCTTGCTATGTAGTTTTCCAAACAGGCATCTGGATGTGGTTTTCTTGGATTTGAGAAGGAGCCATTTGGGAGGGAGAGTCTCTCTCCTGTGAAACAGTCAGAGAGGCTGGACGCTTCTGGAAGGAGCCAGATGTAAAGTACAGGGTGAAGCACACAGGACTGAGGACGGGGACTGGAAACGGAATGGGTTTGCTCTCAGAGAGGAGATGAGCCCGAGTACTGAAAAAACAAAGTCTTGGTAAAGCATTGTCCCTCAGCAATGCAATGTGAACGTTTTACTCTAGCTGCACACATGTGCTCACCAATCCTCACACGCACACAGGTTTTCTGTCACCTGGGAATGAGGAGGAGTCAAGACATCTGAACTACACAGCACGCTGCTGTTGTCAATCCGAGTGCTGGAAAATGTGCATGGAAATCCCAGGCCATCTCAAACTGGGCACTGACAGGCAGGCAGGCACAGGGGTAAGGTCATCGCATCATTTTCAGTTCACTGCCAGCCATGCTTGTGCTGGTGCACACCTTAACTGACCAAAGCTTTTGAGAAAGAGCAGAAAACAAGAGCTGCAGAGTTGTACATTCAGGGAAGGTTCTTTCGATACCCTGGAGAATCCCCAGACCCCCTGAACAGCTACGGAGACTTTATCACAAATACTCAGTAAGTCCAGCAATTTCTGAAAGTGTCCTGTTTCCTGAATACCCGGGCACAGGCAACGTCTGTGCTCTGGGGGCCTCCATAGCGTTTCCAGACATGGGGTAACCTTGAATCCTGCTCGCAGAAATCATCTCCAGCCGGAAAAAAGAACGTGTTGAAGAAATCCCAGATAGATGCTAGCGCCTTGAACTTGACTTTATTGTTTAGTCAGATTAAATCAAGTGCATTTCAGTCCCAAAGGAATGTGGTTTTTTTCCAGGTATGCAGGAACAGCCACTTCTGTAGGACTGGGTCACTTCTCACCAGTGCATCCCAGGTGGAAAGGCACGTGGAGGTGAGCTCAGCCGAAGCTGTATCACAGCTGGTTCAGTACAACCGAACAGATTCCAGCCGCCCAAGCGGCACTATGAAACTTGACAAAGTAACATCAACCCCCAGTTTTCTCTGACAAACACCTTGTGCAGCTGGAGCAGTCAGCAGTCCAGCTCAGCAGGATAACGCTGCTTTCCAGAGCTGAGGTACATCTCAAAAATCCATTTCCCAATGGCTGTTAAGACAAATCAGACCAGGTAGTTAAGTATGTGAAAACCTCAGCTCAGGTGAAAGGATTGAAATCCCTGGTCTCTTCCTGGTTAATGAAATCTTATTAGCTGTACTTTTATTATTTTCTTGGCCTCACTTGCATGGTTTAGTTACTTGTTTGGCAGAGTTGATAATGAGGAGTGTTTTGAAGCCCTCGATTTCTTGACTGGCAGAGAGGAGACAGGCCTTGAAATGGCTCGTTAAGCCAGAGCACCCTGATAACAGGGACCCAAGGTGTCAAGATCAGCACAGGTAATAATTTAAACTGATCTCCTTGGAGCCTTCCAGGTATGCAGGAGGGCTGAGCTCATCCCATGACCACATATGGGCAAAGGAAGCCCAGAGTTCAACTAGCCAGCAGTGCGAGGAAGACTGTGAACGACCACCGGAGGGGGAAAAGCCCCTCACCCTGATTTTATTACTCACTCTCGGACTATGCAAATGAATTCCAGGAACTCCTTACAGTAAGACTGCCCTTTCCAAGAGATTTGATGACTGTGTCTGGTGTTCGTGTCTATTAGATGGGGTGTTTTGTTGACTGGTTGGGGCACTTGCGGAGGAGAACCCCCAGCGCTGCAGTAAAGAATGCTGCTTAAGAACAACTCGGCTGTTAGCGGGTGTTTCTCTCGGGATCCTCACCCCGCCGCACCCAGCCTCCCGCCTCGGGGAGGAGCGCTGGAAAGCAAGGAAAGCAAGGGGGCTGGAAGCTCCGAATATTGTTTCACAAGCTTGACCAGCTCACACTCCAGCCTGGCCTGAATCTCTGATTCTGTCAACTAAACGGAAAAGAATACTCAGTGCACTCACAAAATGATACCAGCTTAATTGTCTGCTTTTGCAAGGAGTCTGAGCCTTTGAGTTTCGTGGTCCTGTAACATTTCTAAAGGAGAATAAAATACTAGAGTGTGATTCTGTTCCATTGGCAATCTGGGGTCTGACCTGCTGCTAAACTCTGGCAGAGCTAAAAGAGCAGTTAGAGCATTGTGAGTGTTATTTCAGGCTGGAGCAGTTTAAAAGCATGAATCAAATCTTTCAAACTCCTAAGAGTGGTTTAAAAATCAAGAGATTTTAAAAGAAAATAAAAATCATCGTGGGCACTTACTTTCCATCAGTTTCAGAGCTTAGGTTAAATTTTGCTCATAGGTTGAAGATTTCTGTAGTAGTCTGGAAGAGCAGAACCAAATATAACTTTTTGAATTAATGCGTTAAGTTCTCACAGATTCACCCAACGCCTAAAATGGGAGGCTTTAAGGGGAAGGAGAAAAAAGAAAAAGAGAACACTGAAAGATTTTAATACAACTGTAACATGTGGAAGAAGAAAATCCAATCTGACCCATTGTCTCTTCTATCCTGCACGGAAAGGGTTCCCAAAGCTGGGGTTGTAAAGGTCTGATCTGTCATGTGGTGCTGATATTTTTGTTTTCAACTGAGTACGAGGCTAAAAACACAACAGAGGATGAGGAGGAAAAAAAATTAACTGCCTTTCTTTTTATCTCCAAAAGGAACTAAGGAAACTAAGATACTGTAGCTATTTTCCTCTTTCATCTTCTATTAATAAATGGTATGGTGGCTCATGATCACTTCAGGCGTGATCCTTCCCGTCTGAGCATGGACACCCACAGCTGGAGGTTCAGTTCAGCCTGTCTCAGACAACTAGGACTGTGCTGGACTTTACCAAACAGCTTTGCTGAGGAGACTGAGTTAAAGGCACTTTGGAGTCGAGGTCATAGCCCAGTGAAGTCAGGCTAAGCAATTAGTACAAAACAAAGGAGATGAAAAAACAGAAAGACAAGTTCTTTCAGGTCTGAGAGCTGAGTGGAGCTTATTACAAATGGTTTGCTGGAATGGGGGTGGGGTTGTTAGACGTTTAATGTTGATTGGATTCTTCAAATATATACCAGCTTGACAGCACCAAGCAAATACTTTGTGATTGTTGAGGATTAGATTACATAAAAGTAGAGGCTTATTTTTAAGACTAATTGCAAAGCTGCGTATGCTCCCCTGACATCCACTGGCCAAGCCACAGCTCAGGTGAAAAGAAGGTTCTATTTCAGACTCCCGGTACGTTTATGGGACAGGAGCAGGACCTAGATCCTGCTGAAACTTGCTTCTTGATATAGGTACTTGTAGGTGTGATCACCCCCAGCTGTCTCTGAAGCTCTAGTCTACCTCCCGCTCATGTGAAGATGGCCAAACTCTCTACGTACAGACAGTTTAATACTCTTTTACATCTTACCCAGTTTTCAGCCACGGAAAAACAGCCACTTTTGTATCTCATGGGGTTTTATGCCATGTTACATTTCATGTAATTCCTTGGGAAAACAAGTGTATTGATATTATTTCTATATTTTCCCTCTTCCTCCATCTCTGTCCTTCTCTCTCATTCCTCTGATCCTTGCCTTCTGGAGAACTTTGGCCTCTTTTCTTTCAGTAGTTCCAAGTGCGCACCTACTCAGGTTTCATTTCCACACCCCGTGTTGAAACGATCACAATTACATTCATAAAAGTAATAGTAGCATCCTCAGCAGGCTTCCCTTGCTATGCTCTTGCGATTCGTAGGAGGGAGGGGGTTCATCGCTTCCCACCACGACTCTGTCCAGCTGACGGTGGTCCCAGCCTGGCAGGTCCACCATGCACCCTTCAGTTCGGGCTGCTCACAGGATCGGAGATCCGCACAGGAAAAGATGAGCTACTTTGTTATTGTTTAAGATGGTTTCACACCCCTACCCTGCCAAAGCTTTGCTCAGCACGGGGAAGAAGCATTTTCCTACAAAAGATGCCTGTGCTGCCCTTGCAAGGATGGTGCTCCACTTACCAAAACAACGCTGCCACTGCAGCTTCTGCCTTCCACCCAGAAGTAAATTTGGTGATCTCATGAATATTTCTGTCAATATGACCCTTAGGACACAGCAAGGCAGGGTTACACTCCCGTCTAAACATGCAACTCAGACTGGGACATTTACACCCCAAAGGTACTGAGTTTCAGTAGGGGCTACAGGGCTTTCCAAGTCAGGTCCTTTGGCTTGAAGTCCTTCCCACTGGGTGGCTATTGCAGTAAGAGTTGGCACAAGCGCTGCTTTGCCGGGTGGCTGCACAAACGGAACCGTCTCCTCCCTCCTCGGAGGGAAAATGCCGAGATTTGCCCACATCAGTCTCGTCCACCCTCAGGGACGAGCGCTCCCGCGGGGCCGGCCTACGGGACCGGGGCTCTGAGCACGCCCACACCGTGATCCAAGCGCCGGTCCCCTCGCCTCACACGGCCCGGCTGTTTCACCGCCCTCACCGCTCACAGCCGGGCCCGGCAGCCCTCGCCGGGGGGTTTTTAACCTCCGCCCGCCTCAGGCCTGTCCCGGGCCGCCCGCCGAGGGACCGGGGCACCCGCAGCAGAGCCGCCGAGCGCCGAGCGTGGGGAGGGCGGTGCCGCTCTCCGTTGGCGGGAAGAGTAAGCCCCGCCTCCTCTCCACCCCGGGTTACGAACCAACCAATAGGTAGTGCAGGAAGATGAAATTCATACGTGCGACCCAATGGCACGCAACGGGGCGCATCCCGCGCGGCCTGCTCCCGATCCGATTGGCAGAGCGGGCGACCTCGGCGCGCAGACACCCAATAGCGCCGGGACGGAGTCACGCCTCCGGGAGAGTCACAGCCAATGAGCAAGGCGCGGGGAGCCTGCCGCCCCGCCCCCCTCCCTATATGAGGCGGGCCCAGGAAGGGCGGCTGCTTTTGAGGTGCTGCCCAGACCCGTTGCGCGTCTGCTGCTCACAGCGCTGCCCGCCGCCGGCACGAGCCATGGTGAGCGACGGGCCTCCCGGCGCCGCTCCGCACGATGAGGCGATGCGGGGGGTGGAGCGGGAGGCGCGGGCTCGGGGTGGATGGGACGGGCGCGGCCCCCGGCGGCCCCCGGCCGCCCTTCGCCGCGGCGCGGCCTCGTCCCAAAATGGTGTCGGCTTCGCCGAGAACATGGCGGCCCGCGGCGGGCGGTTCTCCTCGGTGGCAGCGGGACCCTCAGTGCCCGGCCGACCCTGAGGTGGCGGCTCCCTCGGGGGTGGCACCGGCGCGCAGCACTGGGGAAACGCGGCCCGGGCCCGGGGCGGCCTCTTCGCCTTGGGCGCAGTCAGCTCCCGGGGCCCGTGTGACCTGAGCCTTCGGAGCCAGGCGTGGCGGGACGGCCGGGAGAGCTGCTGAGGTGCTTCCAGGGGTACCTGAGGAATGTCGCAGTGGGGAGGGGAGAAGCTACTTGCGGTGTGTGGGACCTGGGGTGGCAGAGGGGCCATTGTACGGGGTGTTCCTGGAGCTGCTGCCCTCCTGGTCCTTGCCCTCACCGGAGTCATCTGCCAGCTGTGCTGTGAGGTGGTTTGGGGAGCTCAGGGGATGGGCTGATGGTGGAGATTTCCGAAGGGCTTTGTGAGGCTGTCTGAGTAATAAAGGTGAGGTGGAATCACCTTGTAAGTTAGGAGTCAGCCTTGGAAGGGTATCTGAAAGGTGTGATAAAGAGCTGAGACAGGGTAAAGAGGACAGATCAGCTGTTGAGCTGTGTACACAAGTGGGAGCTGTCAGTTGGAGTCTCAGGGACAAGCATGGGATCCTTCTCCATGGGGGTGTTTGCCCTGTAGCTTTCTTTGAAAAGAGATTACAGATGTGAGAAAGTTCTGTGAATTAAAAAAGCTGTGGCAGATTGCCTCTGTAGGGCTGTGAAGGAACAGGAGATATTTGTTGAACTGAACAATGGTCAGAAGACAGGAGAATAGTGGAGGGATGTGTTCATGTCCTTATCTTGTTCTTACCTTTCAGTGGGGGACTATTTATGGTCTTTTTTCAATTAAGCCAAATCAAGAGTGCAGCTGCAGCCCCATAACCTCTGCAAAGGATGCAGTTTCCCTTGGGTTTGTTCCATGTTCCTCGTGGCATGTTGTTGAACTTGGCCTGAGCTGGTACAGCCATTCTTATGCAACTTGGCTTTCTACCAGCTTCACACAGGTGAAGCTGTACGTGACCTACTGTGCTGGAGAGTGCAAGGGATTTGGAGTGTGAGCCACCACTGCAGCTGGAGGGAGCTGGGTGGCAGGAGTATAGCCAGGGGTTGGCCAGTAGCAGCCTGCAGCTACAGAAGGCCCCATCCCTGGAGTCATTCAAGGTCAGGCTTGGTGGGGCTCTGAGGAACCTGCCCTAGGTAGAGATGTCCCTACTTGGTTGGACCAGATGATCTCTAGAGGTGCCTTCCAGCCTAGAACATTCTATGATTCTAAGACAAGCCAGTGCTCTCAACCTGGAGCACATCATGTAGCAAAAGGACACAGGTGGAGGCTGCAGAGGTTTGGGCTGCCCTGGGAAAATTCTCTGGGCTTTTTCACTGATACTGGTTCTATGTGTGAAAGCTGTGCAAGTGGGGGAGAGTGTGTTAATTACTGAAGGATTTTGTGCCCTGACTTGAATGCAGCACTTACCAGTGCTGTGTGTAGCACACAGTTAAGCTTTATTAACAATAAAACTGTGTAAAGGCCCAGAATTTTAACGTGTGATGGTTGTCTCTTGCCTGTCTTTACAACTCGGAGATTATAGTTTCAATGCTCAGAGCCTGTTGTGTTTTTGGTATTCTTGGTACTGTAAGGCTTGTGCCGTTGTGAAAAGGCCCTTGCAGAGCCCTTTAGTGTCTCAAAGATTTGTTTCATTAAGAGCCACATGCTACTTAAAAGTACTTGGTAGAGTAGGAAAGCAGTTGAGAGAGAACTGTCAAAGCAGGGCAGAGACTAGGGGTGGTGCCAGGCTTTTCTGACTGACTTCCTCACCAAGTTTGCAAACCTCCAAGAATGGAGATCCCTTCCCACCTCTCTGGTGATGTGTTCCAGGGCTGCACCACTCTGCTAAGGAAGCTTTTCCCAAATCTCCCAGCATTCTCCTAACCTCTGACCTGAACCCTCCTGCAGAGCAGAGGGAAGGCTTCTTGCTGCTCTGACCAGGTCTCCTTTGGTAGCTTGGCACCTTCTTTGCCTTCTGAGGAGGAGAATGCCCAGTGCATAGAATCATAGAATACCAGGTTGGAAGGGACCCCAAGGATCTAGTCCAATACATGTAGTTTATTTGAGCTGGCCCAGCACCCTGTAGAACTGTCCAGTGTACAGGACCCCACCTCTTCCCTTGGGAGATTATTCCAATGTCCAATTGTTCCCATGGGGAAAATTTTTCTCCTGGATTCCAATTGGGATCTTCTCAGGAGTAACTTGCACCCATCACCCCTTGTATTTCCCATGTGATCCCTTGTAAAAAGGGAGTCTCATCTCCAGCTGAACATTCAGGAGCTGTTTCTGTGGTAACCCCGGGTTCTTTTCACCAGGGCTGCTGCTTGGCTAATTGTTCCTTTGTACTGATGCAGGGACTTGTCCCCAAGAGCTTAGCTTTGTCAAAGCTCTGCTTTTAACATGGCACCTGCAGGACCTGGTCTGTGCCTGTTTTGCCAGTGTTGTGCTTTCAAAGACTTAAAATTTTCTCTTTGGAGCATGAATGGTGGTTGATGCTTTCTGTAGTGGTGCTGGTTTGTTTGGTGCTGGAAAGCTCATCTCTAGACTGATTTCTTCCCTGCTCTCACCTTGGCCATGCTAGTCCTTTCAGTGACCTTCCTTAGCTGCTTAGGAGCTTCGCTAACAAAGCTTGGATCGCAGCTAGGACCTCACTACAGGTGAGGATCCAGACTGAGGTGGTGTATCTCTCCTCTCCTCACTGTAGAAGAGTTACTGGCTATCCTCCAGCTTTGCTCAGAGGATGCTGCAGCCTCATTCACTGCCGTGGCCTGGCCTCTTGGAGATGTGCAGCCTTGTTGGGCTGTGCTGAAGCTGCTCTTCCTGTCACCCTTTTTACAGTGTGGAGGTTGGCCGTCCTCTACCACTGCAGCACTTTGCCACGTGCTTTGGCCTGGAATGGCCTTGGAGAGCAGTAGTGAGGCTGGCTGCAGAGAGGGTCTGGATTGGTCTTCTGGAAGCTGTACAACAAATACAGAGCTTAGCAAGATGGGGAACTGAAAAAGAACAGCCAGCTGTTCTGTGATGTGGTTGAGAATGGGTGATGGATTTTTTTTGTGAATACAAATTTTAATTTCTTGGTGTTCCCAAGGAAATTGAAAAGATGGCTCCTGCTTTCCTGCATTGACTGTTGATGTGGACGAGGCAGTTCAAGGTCCTGCTTCTCCTGGAACTCCAGGGGATGGTTTAATTGTATCATCCAGTCATAGGGTCTGAACACAGCTGAACGTGACTGTTACTCAAAACTGTCCTATATGCAAGCTTTCTAGAAAGTGTTTAACTTGTCTTTCAAAACTAAATATAAAATGCCACAAATAGACCAGGAGTTTGGAGCTGGTTCCATTGTGGTTTGGCTTTTAATATTCTGAACCCTGTGCTGAAATATTAAGGAAGCTGGGTTTATGCTCTGGACATCAGAGGCATCTTGGGAATCCACAAATGGGTATGACGAGATCCTTTTGCTGATGTGAGCTATTGTCTACATAGCTTGAATGAGGTAGTTCTGTCTTGTGTTCAGGAGTTTAGCACTTTATATACACCACTGTGATGTGAGGCCTGATGTTCTGTATTCATGAAGTGATAAAAAGGGCTTCATTAAGCACAGACATTCTTACAGAATGGCAAAGCTTCCTGATGTGATCAGGAGAATATTCTTTTGTGATCTAATGTCTATTAACCAAAATGGCCCTGGATCTTGCAGAAGGGTTTGCCCCCTCTGGGGGCTGTGCTTGTGTGGCTTCTGGGGCTGCAGTTTTGGGCATCATGCTTTTCTGGACACTTAGGCCAGTGACTGGTGCAGTCACTTTCACAGCTTTTCTAAATATTCAGTGTTTGTTATGAAGGGAGAAGTTGGCTGAAGGATTTGGAAGAGTTGATCAAACTCTTCCTGTGGGGTTGAGGATGGGAATGGCGAGGAAGCACGAGTTTGTAAAAATGACAATGTCTGGAAGGGTCTTTCTAGGTGGAGGTGGATGATGGCTGAAAGAGGCTTTTGTGTTTGGTTGTATTTTGTGCCAAATGCCCCTAACACCGAGACAATAAGGCCAATGTTTTAAGAGCTTTGCAGTTGGGGAGTTCAAGCTGTGTGCTGAATGTTTTCCAAACAAGGAAAGTGCTGTTTCTGCTGATTGATCCTTTTTTCCTCTCCACACAGCGTGAATGCATCTCAGTCCATGTTGGTCAAGCAGGCGTGCAGATTGGCAATGCATGCTGGGAGCTCTACTGCCTGGAGCATGGCATCCAGCCCAATGGTACCATGCCAAGCGATAAAACCATCGGCGGAGGCGACGATTCCTTTAACACCTTCTTCAGTGAGACTGGTGCTGGGAAACACGTCCCTCGTGCTGTGTTTGTGGACCTTGAACCAGCAGTAATAGGTAAATACAGTGACCTGTGCATGGGACTAGAACCTGCTGTAGGATGTGATTTAATTTAGGGATTTTATTGACTAAGGGATCTATTTCTCCAGTCCTGCAAAACACTTTGGGGCTTTAAATTGTCACTACTTAAAGCTTGCCTGTGTCTTCCTAGTGATGGAAAATACTTGGCTTTCTGCTTATCAAGACTGGCAAATGTGCACTCTGTAGCTCTGAAGAACTTCACTGTTGCCTTCTGCCAGCCCATGGAATTAGATGGGCCTTCTGAATGTGCCTCGTGCTTGTGCTGTGCAAGGATCTAGTTACAACCTCTTGAAACAATATGGCATAATATGTACAACAGTAAGAACCTTTAAGAGGTGATATGTATCACTAAACAGATTGCTTTTTGTACGTGGGAAAGCACAGGAATCATTCCAAAGACAGTTTTCTACTCTCTGTAGCTGGAATGGTGCTTGCAGAAGTAAGTCTGAATCACTAGCCTAAAGATGCACCTCCAGACATGCACCTGCTGCCTTACCTTGGAAGAACAATCCACTCTGCCCTGCAGGTCAGCTGTATCCCAGGCTCTGGCAACACTGGCTCTTAGTGTTCCGATGTCACCCCATGAATCGGCCCCTGACCCACCCCACACTCTGGCATTAGCTATGCCAGCAGCACCATGTGAGCTCCCCAGTTTCACACAACTCTTGTTGTGTCACAAGTCTTGTTCTTGTTCTCAGCAAAGTGTGTGCGTCTGAATGAATCCTGCTGGAGCTGAATTTATGGCTGTCTTGCTTCAGGTAGTGATTTGGGGCTCAGACCAGTTCTGTGTTGCCTGTGCTGTTGCTGTGTTTATCTTCGTGCAATACAAAGAGAGGTAGGAAGGGGAGATGAGTGAGTTGGAATCACAGAATGGTAGGGGTTGGAGATCTACTTCAAATACCCTGCTCCAGCAGAGTTACCCAGGTTCACAGTGTCCAGGTGGATTTGGAATCTCTCCAAAGGAGACTCCACAACCTCTCTGGGCAGCCTGGGCCAGGCTCTGACACCCTCACAGCAAAGAAGCTTCCCCTCCTGTTGAGATGGAACCTTCTGGGTTCCAGTGTGTGCCTGTTGCCCCGTTGTTCTGTTGCTGGGCACCACTGACTGGAGTCTGGCCCCATCCTCATGACCTCGGCGGCTGTTTAGATATTTAAGTATTGATCAGATCCCCTCTGTCTTCTCCAGGCCAAAACCTCAGTTCTCTCAGCCTTTCCTCAGCACAGAGATGCTCCAGACCCCTCATCTTTGTAGCCTCTACTGGACTCTCTGCAGTAGTTCCTTGTCTAAAACAGGGGAACCAAGAACTGGACACAGGCTTCAGTAGGGCAGAGGAGAATCTCCCTTAACCTGCTGGACCATTGGCCTTCCTGGGCACAAGGACAAATTGCTGGCTCATGAGCAACTTGTTGCCCACCAGCACTCACAGAATCACGAAATGTTAGGGGCCGGAAGGGACCTCGAAAGGTCATCGAGTCCAACCCCCCTGCCAGAGCAGGATCCCCTAGATCAGGTCCCACAGGAACAGGTCCAGGTGGGGTTTGAATGGTTCCAGAGCAGGAGACTCCTCAGTCTCCCGGGGAAGCCTGTTAGTTCTGTCACCCTCACCATGAAAAAGCTTTTCCTGATGTTGCCATGGACCCTCCCATGTTCCAGTTTGCACCCATTGCCCCTTGTCCTATCATGGGATGCCAGTGAGCAGTGCCTGGCTCCATCCTCCTGACACTTGCCCTTTACATGTTTATAAACATGAATGAGGTCACCCCTCAGTCTCCTCCTCTCCAAGCTCAAGAGCCCCGGCTCCCTCAGCCTTTCCTCAGCAGGGAGATGTTCCACTCCCTTCCCCACCTCTGTGGCTCTGCGCTGGACTCTTTCCAGCAGTTCCCTCTCCTTCCTGAACTGAGGGGCCCAGAACTGGACACAGTTCCAGATGTGGCCTCACCAGGGCAGAGTAGAGGGGGAGGAGAACCTTTCGACCTACCAACCACAGCCCTTCTAATCCATTGCTGTCTTCTGCTCATCCTGCTGCCCACCCTGGTCCCTTTCCCCTGCACTGCTTTCCATCAGGTCACTCCCCCACCTCTACTGGTACCTGGGGTTGTTCTTCCCCAGCTGCAAGACCCTACACTTGCTCTTGTTGTAGTTCACTAAACTTCCCCCCAACTCTCCAGCCTGTCCAGGTGTTGCTGGATGGCAGCACAGCCTGCTGGTGTGTCAGCCACTCCTCCCAGTTAGGTGCTGACAGTGCTCTCTGTTTGCTCATCCAGGTCGTTGATGAATATACTGGACAGTACTGGTCCCAGTACTGACCCTTGAGGGACAATCCCAGCTCCTCAGCAGAGCTAAAGCTTTGGCTACTCCTATATACCTGAACTGAGAGTCTCTTGTAACTTATCTTCATCATAACACCCCAAACCATTTTGAGGCTAATACAGTAGAATGAACTTCTGCAGGAGAGCAGAATGCTGTTGGGCAGGTCAAGAGTGGGAGCTGTGGACTGGTAACTTGGAAATGAGCTGAAGCACCCCTGACCACACACTGACATTCCCAGGACCTGTTGCAGGTTTGGATTTCTGTTTTTTTGAGCCCTGTGGCTGTTGCTTCCTCTGCTGCTGGCCAGGTGGTGGCTCTAAGCAACCAGAAAAGGCTGAGCAATGAGGTGAGGGAGAGCAGGTGGCAAAGCTCTCACTTTGTCTCTGGGGTGGCTGGTGAGCCTTGGGACACATGGTGAAAAGTGCTCCAGTGCTTGGTAATGATGCAAGTGCAGTATGGGGAGATAAGCAAAGGCTGCCTTATGAAATACCTGGCAATGCTAATAAAGGCAGGGCTTTTTGTTCCATCATGTGCCTTTCAGGAGGCTGGCCTTCTTTATTCTTGACCTGGTTTCCTGGGCATGGCTGGCATGATTCTTCCTGTTACTGCAACGTATTCCTACACACTGGTTACAAAAAAACCCATCTGTTGTGCCTACAGCAGCTCTGTAGCTGCTGTGTGTGCCCACCAGGGATTTCTGGAGCTTCCAGATCAGTGCTGCTCTGGTGAAAGCAGCAGGACTGCTGTCCATGTACACCAGCTCTGTGGATGTGGTGGTAAAATGCCATCAAACCACCCACTGAGAAACAGGGCAGTGACACATCTGGGAATCAACACAAGTGTCTTGAAGTCTACCCCAGAGAGACTTAAACATGATGGACAGCATGTCCAGGGGAAAGCTTGGCTTAGCTGTCCCCTGAACTCTAAGTTCCTTATTCCAGCACACTTTAATAGTCCAATGACCGATCCACTTAACTCTTTGTTAACTTTTGTTAATTCCCTGGGATGATAATGACTGTTTCATCAACCACCCCATCAGCTGTCTTTTTCTTTAGGTTCCCTATTTTTTTTCCTTTGACCCATTTTTGTCCTTTAACTTGGAGTAATAATGCAGCAAGTCTTAAACATATACTTTGAATGGTAGAGTTTTACAAATTATTTTATTTGGTGCAGCTTGGGAATACTTGAATTGCAAACTGCAGTGGTAGCTGGTCAGTCTAAATTAGTTCAAAGAGTAACTGGTTTTAAATCTTGATTTTTTTTTTTTACTTTGTCTTGCTTACTCTTTCAGATTAAAAAGAATATGTGCAAACAGGCAACTTCATCTGTAGTTTCTAAAGCTCTTTGCTTTCCACCTGGTTTTAATGAAAGGAGGCAATACTGCATTAGCATACAACTCAAGAGTGGCTTGAGCTAAACCAGAGACAAAACTCTGCTGAGTGTCTCTGTACCTCTGTGGTAGGACAGAGCTTTAGCCCACTAGATATAAGTGAATATTTCTGGTAACTAGTGGAGATCCAACTGAATCATCCTCCAAATCTGTCACTGCTGGGTGATGCTGCGTGCTCATTTGCACGGAGCTTACAGCTCAGCAGTTGGAATAGCTGAAGAGCTCTAAAAGCATCTCCTGTTCCTTTCAAATGTTCTTCTCTACCCTTGGCAGAAAGTACAACAAAGGGAAGGAAGGGGACGGGCGAGCAGTGTAGGCGCTGGCTGCCCACAGCTGCAGCAGCAATAAAGCAGCATCCCGGAGGGCTTGGAAAATAAGGGGGAAAGCAGTACTGCTGCTCTGCAGAGGGGGCCTTGAGTTGTCTGAAACTGGAATAATGATACTGCTGCTACAGTCCAGTTTTAAATTGCTCTGGGGGGTCAAAAAGTTTAACAAATTAACTTATTTGAAAAAGGGGACAGTTTAAACAGTGACCTATTATTTTAGGTATTCAACATTACTAAATATTGTCACCTACTGATAGGTAGAAATCAAGCTGCTTTTTATCGCTAAGGGTTTAGGGACCTTCCTTTGGACACCCTCAGAAGTTTGAAAAACCTGGTCTACGTAGAAAATTAACCTCTCATAAATAATATTCATCTTGTCTCCCCAGATGAAGTTAGGACTGGAACGTACAAACAACTCTTTCATCCTGAACAACTGATATCTGGTAAAGAAGATGCTGCAAATAACTATGCCCGAGGTCATTACACAGTTGGGAAAGAGATAATTGATCTAGTTCTGGAGCGTATCAGGAAACTGGTAAGATTTTTTTCTTCACCAAAGGCTCTTAACCACCTTTCTTTATCCTGTTTTACAGGATTTGGAAATTAGATTATCAAAATTACATAGCCCTAAAAATTGCGCTTTAATTTATTCTATAGTAGGAGGACCTGTGGATGTAGCCTGCGTCTGCTTTTATTTGAATGGGTGGATTATTCCTGTCAGATACGACTTTCAAATGGCCTAAAATGCTGATGAGGTGCCTAAAACTTTCTAATTTTGTGTTCAACTTCAGAGAGCCAGGACTGAGAATTATGATTTGCATAGTTCCTGCCTGAAAAGGGTTGGTCTCTGGATATGTCTCTTGCAAGGAAGTTTAAATAGGAGTGTTTGCTTCTGTGGTTTAGACTTCTGTGTTTCCTGCTGTTATTTCTGAATTAATTTTATGGTAATAACAATAGAAAAGGAATAAGTACATTGGGATGCTTCGGGCCGCCCAGCACTGATCACATGGCAAACTTGTAAAGATGTTAGTTTAGAAGGTTAGAGTTGCCTTTTTGGGGCTCCTGAGCATGTACTTCATGGAATCTGTGTCACAAGAGTAAGGAATTTTCATTGCGCAAAAAATCCAGGGTACACTTCTGGTGCCTTAATATGGGATGCTAAATGAGTCTTCACAAAAAGTCCACTTCTGCAGATCAAAATGTATTATTCCCAACACTCGGCTGCCTCTGTGTCTAATTAAAGCGAAGTTTGTAGCAGGCTGTACTTTGACCTGAAAAACATGGTCATAATGTCTTTTTACAAGCTGTTGGAAGTCTCTGTCAGTCCTGGGAATCGAGTTAAGCATCACATGGCACCTCTTTCTGAGGACAAGGCAGTGCAGGTTCATCTGAGACCAGACTGGAATGGCAGCCTCATACATTTTGACAGCCCACTGAGGGAACTTGCAACTCTTTCAGGATTACAGCAACAGTTCTGGGACAGGAGATTGCTCCATCTGTGCAGGTAGAGAATATCAAATCGGTGTAAGGGACAAGAGGCTCTCTAATTCTTTGTTACTGCTTCTTGGTCATTGTTCACAGCCTTGGCCTGAGAACTGGGGGCAGGGGAAGTTGAGGTAGTAATTTAAAGTGGAGAGATCATCCTCTGATCCTTAGGGGGCTTAATAGCCAAGCAACCCCTGGGTCTTATGGGCCAACTCCTTGATGATCAGTGGTTGAGTCAAACTCAGTATTGCTTTCCTGAAGCCTGAGCAGTTGGTGTCAGAATTCAGAGCTGCCTGTCTTGAACTTGTTTTGGGATTCTTAATGTCTACACGATTGCTTTAACACCTGTATTTTTCTTTCAGTCTGATCAATGCACTGGCTTGCAGGGCTTCCTGATTTTCCACAGCTTTGGGGGAGGCACTGGCTCGGGTTTCACGTCTCTGCTGATGGAGCGCCTGTCAGTTGACTATGGGAAAAAATCAAAGCTAGAATTTGCCATCTACCCTGCACCACAGGTCTCAACAGCTGTCGTTGAGCCTTACAACTCCATCCTGACTACCCACACCACTCTGGAGCATTCTGACTGTGCCTTTATGGTTGACAATGAGGCCATCTATGACATTTGCCGCAGGAATCTGGACATTGAACGCCCGACCTACACCAATCTCAACCGCCTCATTGGTCAGATAGTCTCTTCCATTACCGCTTCCCTCAGATTCGATGGTGCCTTAAATGTGGATCTTACTGAATTTCAAACTAACTTGGTGCCTTATCCCCGTATCCACTTCCCGCTGGTGACGTACTCACCGATTATTTCGGCAGAGAAGGCCTACCATGAGCAGCTCTCCGTGTCTGAGATAACCAATGCTTGCTTTGAGCCGTCCAACCAGATGGTGAAGTGTGACCCTCGCCACGGGAAGTACATGGCCTGTTGTATGCTGTATCGTGGGGATGTTGTCCCCAAGGATGTCAACGCTGCTATTGCCGCTATCAAAACCAAGCGCACAATCCAGTTTGTGGACTGGTGCCCTACTGGTTTTAAGGCAAGTCTCAGTTGCATCAATTTTTTTAGACCTCTCATACTTCATACATCCATGAGTGAATATTTTTCTCGTGAATGTGTCGTGCATTTTGAGAAACAGACTTGGGTTCTTGCACAGAGTTGTACTCTTGGGAGTGAAATGTTTTTGTTCAACTACTGCCTGACTTCTTTGATTATAGTCACTGTCAGATGCTACCAAAACTCACGGTCTCTTCTGCTTTTCACGTAGGTTGGCATCAATTACCAGCCACCAACAGTGGTTCCTGGTGGTGACCTAGCCAAAGTCCAGCGGGCAGTGTGCATGCTGAGCAACACGACAGCCATTGCCGAGGCGTGGGCTCGTCTAGACCACAAGTTTGATTTGATGTATGCCAAACGTGCCTTTGTTCACTGGTATGTGGGAGAAGGGATGGAGGAGGGGGAGTTCTCAGAGGCTCGGGAAGATTTGGCTGCACTTGAGAAAGATTATGAAGAAGTGGGCACAGACTCGATGGATGGAGAAGATGAAGGTGAAGAATATTAAATACAAAAAAGTGAATTGCAAATGTTTGCCATTTTACTGCCTTTTCGGTAGCGGTGTAAATCATGTTAAATAATGGAATAAACTTCTTTGATCGTGACACTTGGTAGTGTCAAAACACTGTATGTTCCTTAACCGTGCGAGTAGTCAGTTGGGGAAGATGGGGGAATAAAATAATCATGCTCTAGTCAGACAAATTCTTGTCCTTAAGGCATTGCTATATGAAGAGCTAATAGTGCATATTTCCCCTCCGAATTCAATGCTAGAATGTGCTTGAGCTGGAAGAGGAGCTATGTTTTTTTTAAAGGCTGGTGTCAGAGGCAACAAGAACTAACCTTGTGTGTTACCCTTGAGGCAGAACACCTCTAAAACCAAAGGCTATTTCAGTTTTCTTCTATACTTAGACTTAGCTTGGGCCAGTAACTTAGAGATGCAGTAACCTGGGAGGGGAAGAGGTGTCCAGAAAGGGCTGTGTCCTAGCAGGAGGAACCTGCTGCTGCTGTGGCAGCTGCCCTGCTGTTGCTTTGTCCTCCCACGAAAGGAGCTGCAGCTGCTGTCTGCCAGCTTTCTGTGGAGTCAGCCTTTTGCTTGAGGCTGTCTGGGGCTAAGTCTCTGGTTTAGCTGGCCAGGGTTAAACATGAGTTTTTCCTAAAACTAATTCTTTCAGAGAAGTAATTAATCCCTGGGTTCAGATATGCAAATTACCATCCTTCCTCTGCCTTCTGTGTAAGCTGATGTAACAGAAGATTTGGTTAATCAGGTTATCTTCAGAAGTGGACAGCTTCTGTCTGAAACCTTCTGCATGCTCTGAGTGGGGGTTCAGGGGCACAGGGCAGTGATCCACAAACCAAATAACCTATCTCTAGCTCTGTCTTGGAGCTGAGTAACTCTGAGGAATCTCTACCACAGAAGCAGTGAAGGTGAAATAGTCAAATATGTTGATGACAATTATATGTGATTTATAGGATACTGAATTCTGACTTCAAGACTAATTTGAACTGGAGAATTCTTCCCAGTCCTATTTCAACCTTATTTATATTCCTTCTGATTTAATAGCAGAGCATGTTCCAGGCCAAGCCTTGAAGCCTGTGTGGCTTGATGTACATACCTGCTTGGCAGGAGTCCTGGCTGGGGTAGGAAAAATGCCTTAGCTTCCTGCTGTATGGAAACCTACAGTACTCGAGTGATGCTGCAGTATCTGACCTCAGCTCAGCAGGAACCTCTCTAACTCAAACCAGGACATGAGTTTTCACTGACTTGGGTGTATTTGTTCTTCTAGAGGGGGTTATTGCTTTTCATTTCAATGAACAGGCTGCTGCTGTTGACTGAAGGTCTGACAGAAGAGCTGGTTTCTGAGGCCTGACCAGTCATTTGCTTAGTAATTCAGGACAACAGGTTTTCAGCCTATGCTTGTATTCTTGCAGCCATTGGGTTGAGGCAATTGGATTTGAAATTAATCTAATTTATGGTGGTGGAAGTTCCCAATTTCATAGAGATGGGGCAAGCAATAATGATCTTAAGGCTTTATAACCCAGAAGAGCGCTTCAGACCATCTCAACAGCCGTGGTCATCTGCAGAACACACAGACACTGTAAATCATTCAGCATAGCTGAGTGTATCTGATGTTTCAGGGAGCTTGATTTGCTTTTTCTTGTGTTTGTATGTTCCAGAGTAGACAAGCTTAGAGAATGTCAAGTTTTTGACTTACTTATTTTCCTCCTTACTGGATGATTAAGCAAATGTGTGAGGCATAACCAGTGACTGTCACATTCGCTGCGAGGCAGATCAGTGTCATTTGGTGCATGCCCTGAGATTCAGTGGCAGTGCCCACAAAAAATAAGCAAAGGGCTGTTTCATGCCTCGCTGGGGTCTAGATCTTTGGTGTGAAGTCTCAGTACCAGCAGATGATGAAGACTGGTGTGTGTCCACAAGTGCCAGCACCGTAACTTCCTTTAAAAGGCGTGTTCTGAATGGGCTGTCAGTGTGATCTTCAATGATTTGGCTCTTCTATGTGGAAACCTTCATTTCATTATTTGACGTTGGCACAGTCTGTTTCCTGCTGATACTGTCTGGGGTTTTTGCTGTACATATTTAGGGCACTGCTCGTTACGGGATGGGAATTGTTTTGTGGTGTCACAATGTTTTATCTGGGCGAGTACGGTGATGAGTCTCTGCGGGGCACGGCACTCCACAGCAGCTTTGTAAAAGGCTTGGGCAATGCATATTGAATGCTGAGCTCTCTCAAACCATGGGCTGACTAGGGAATCCCCTTCAGTGTAGGCATTAGATTTGAGATGCATTATGCTGTTAATTTTTAAGAATAACATGCAACTGTACTTTGAGAAGATAAGCTGAAAACATAGAAGTGGCCAGCTTGACAAGAGATGCAATGTCACTTGTTAGCTGTTGGACTGCTGCTGGAAATAAATACATTATACATTCTCAGCCTACACCATACTCAGATTTTCTTTATATTAGTGTTAAGAAACACTGCTGCATTAGCTAGTGGGCAGTTAGCTCTGTGTAGGCATCAGCACACTGAGCTAAGGTAAGAGTGTTTTTCTCAGATATGAAGCCAAGATAATTACAGCAGGAAAATCCTGCTAAAACTGCTCTTGCTTCAGCTACCTGCTGAAGTCCTTAAACATGATATAATTACTAGTTATATGGTTGAATTAACAAATGGGTGGTTCATCTGTTT
Organism: Megaceryle maxima; assembly: GCA_024605025.1. Classification (NCBI taxonomy): domain Eukaryota; kingdom Metazoa; phylum Chordata; class Aves; order Coraciiformes; family Cerylidae; genus Megaceryle; species Megaceryle maxima. Next base: position 15,292 of record JANHGN010020297.1, on the reverse strand, counting down.
CCTGAAATGGAGAGGAGAGATCCTGCACTGAGTTAAAATGTGTTGAGAACACCTGAAGCTTGCAGGGATGAAGATTAGCTGTCACTTAAAATATTTTTGCACTCTGAAAGGCTTTCATTCTAAACTTCAAATGCCTGTTTTGTTAGAAGTATGGGGATTTCTTACCTCTGGAAAGTCACGTGCCTGTTTGCAGTGGCAGAAGTGCAGGAATTATCTGGTGGTAACTAAATATATCTTTACCTGTGTGGTGACACAGCTTTCCCCAGTGTTGAGATTGGCAATTAACAGCTATCACCTGATACAGAGTAACTTCTGTGACTCACGAAGTGGAGGAGGAGGAAGTGAGCTGGAGCCTGTGGTGGATTGGTATGAACTTGGTTGTAAATTGCTGGTCTTATCTGGAAGATCTGTTCTAAGGTGGTTCTGGTGCCATTCCAGGGGAATGCAATGCAGCAGAATCTGATTTCCACCCACTCTGCCCTCTGAATAAGCCATATGAATACCTTTAAATGTGTTAATGTCTATTATATAATGTCCATTTCTAATTTCTATAGTAATTATGCCACAGTGTAATCATATAATAAAAATACTTGTGTTCCAGCTTTATGGCCAGCACAGGTAACTTAAGCAGGCAACTGCACAAGCTGCCACCTCCCTTCTACAGAGCAAATTTTTCCTCAAACAGAACTCAAAGGGCTTTTGTGCCCCAGATACTTTGCACCCTGTCAGATAGACAGCAGCCTGCAGCTGGAAAGCACGGACTTCTTTAGGAGCCCATAGCTCTTTGGAGTTAGAATGGGAGAATGAGATTTGAATTGAGTAGGTAAAGAATAGGGTGACTTCAGTATTCTTGTGAAAAAAGCAGAGGTGAGAGTGCTGATGATATTGCTTTTGGCAGTGTCTCTAGGGAAATGCAAAGCATTAGCAGAAGAAAATGGATAATAGGACTTGGTAGTAAAGATTCTCTGGCTTCATCTTCAGTTCTCCATGGTGTAATATTGAGGAGTTGGAGAGCAATATCTCACGGGGAGGTTAGAGAAAACTGAGGCACTAGTGAGAAAATGGTGGGAATAGCAGCACAGATTCATTACTTTGCCAGTTTGCTGCTGTAAATGGGCGTATTGGTTTAGATTGCCTTGTCCTAAGCCTTCAGCCTTGTTGGGCCCTCTGTGCCTCGCTGCTGCTGCTCTGGCAAGTTCTCAAAGACCAGTAAGGAGGATGCTGTAGAACAGCATCACAGAGCTTCACTCTGCTTTTCACTCAGGTCTACATCAACAGGAACGGTGGAGATTGTGACACCTGAAATCCAGCCCTTCTAATGTGCTGCCCCATGCCACTTGCTCTTGATGTTTTTAAGCCCCTGTATTTCTGCCAAAGAGAACTTTGTTTGCCTCTCCACAAGGCCATGCTTTCCTTCCCGTAGGAGATGCTTCAGAAGCAAAGCTGCAGTTGTCACTATTTTTAATGCAGAGTTATTTTAATGTAATAGGGTGGCTTTTGCACTCGCCTTGCTGAAATCTGGTAACAGCCTAAGATTCAAATTATTTTTGCAGATCTTTCAGTGCCTTTTGAATTCACATTTGTTTTACAAGCCTTAACTTTGCGGGGGGGAATCAACCAGAGTACTAAATGCAGAGATACTGTATCTTGTGTAGAACTGTCAATTATGAAAGGTTGGGAAAGTACAGAGAAGTGTAGTTGAGGCTCTTGTCAGGAAGAGGAGACTGGATCAGGTGACTCCTGATCTCTCCAGTTCGTGCTTATAAGGAATTACTTCAAAAGTAAAGATTTTTTTACTTGAACTCTGAAAACAGGGACTAGGTGCTCCAACAAATTCAGCAGTGAAGAGCTACTTTCATTCAGTTGGACATCACTGAAAGTGCTGTGGATTGGCAAGGTGATAATGATTCATCCCTTCCCTCTAGCTTGGTCTGAACTAGAGGGAGGACTAACTGTGTAACTTCCAGACTGTGCAAAGACTTTGATCTACAGATTTCTTCTGAAAGTGGGGCAAGAGGATTAAAGATTTGTAGTCTCTCCTGGCTATTAATGGAGAGGAGGAATGAGACATGATGAAGTGGGAGAAATTACATTACTGACAAGAGGCTGAAATACCAGGAGACTAAAGAAAAACCATAGAAAGGCCAAGCCATATGAGGTGTGGTGCCTTCTGTGGAGCTCCTCAGTGCACTGAATTGATGAAAACCTGGTCTCCATCTTTCTGATGCCGTGTCCATTGGCTTTCTGAACACCCTGATTTCTCTGGCCTGCTTTGTGACACAAAACTAACTTGTTTAAAGATATTCTTGTGATACTGTCCTGTTTTGTAAACCTTCCAATTCTTTCAGGAGCATGTTTGACAGTCTACGTGTGAGGATCTAGAAAACATTTCAGAAACACGTAGGAAATGCTTTCTAGCACTTAATAAAGATCATTGGAAATGCAGGAAGCCTTAAATGAATTCCTTGGTGAAAGGAAGTGAATTTTAGTCACTTCACAGTGAAGTACTCCAGCCCACTAGATGAGCTCAGTTCTGCTTTAAGGTCTACCCCAGGCTTCCTATGTGACACCAGCAAGTGCTTGTGTGAGTGGTCTCTCAATTCTGGCCCAGTACATGTGACAGTAACTGTTAAATCAGCTGCAAAGTTGAGTGTCTTTTGAGGCTGGGTTTCAAACAGTGGGAAGAGGGTGCTGATCATAGGCAAGAATCTGTAAATTCACTTTAAGGTTGGGACTGGAGATCAGTCCCTCTGGAGGTGCCAGGTGATGTTTCATTGCTGCTCTGTGGCCTTGAGGGCCTGGCTGCAACTCCTGCTAAAGAGCTGCACTTTTTATCTCTCTTGTATGTTAGGATTGAGCTGGTGAGATGCTATTGCTGGTCTCTCTGCATACTGCAACCTAAACACGGGGCAGCTTTGCTGCTTGGGCAGTTCACTGAGTGAAGGAGATACTTGGGCAGTTTAACTCTCCCAAACTCTGCCTTGTGTTTCATGGGTAAGATTTGCTTCTCCAAATATACCTGAAAGAGTGTTACCTGTGGTCTGAGAGGTGCAGCAGGATTTTTTTGCAATATTGAGGGGAGGAAGTAACAGGAGCAGAGAGCTTTTTCTGTGCATTCCAGAGTCAGAATTTAGTGAGTTTCTGAAGTGCCTGTTGAAGGCCTGAGGTATTAAGTCCAGAACTCTTCAAGCTTCTGGAAGTTAAATGCATTTGGACAAATTCCTCTGTCCAAAATGGCTCAAACTTTCTGAGAATCTGCTCTTCCTCTGCAGTTTTCATCTGTCACTTCTGTGGATTCCTCAGAGACAGTGACCTCTGAGGGAACTGGCTGTCAATGTTCAAGTTCCTTTTTCGGGGACGCTGCTGTGAGTGGCTTGTTGTGGTGTTTCAGATTAGGGATGAATTCCAAGCAGCATTCAAGAAGGCTGCCAAAGCCTTGAGCATCTTCATGTTAAGTTTATTTTGTTAGAGCTCTATGGCTACAACTGTCAAATGTATTTCATAGTCTTACATCACTACCACTTGCAAAAGCTACTTTTCAGTTGGTTATACTGAGAGCAGAGATCTTTTGTGGCTTTTCAGTTATTTCAAAATCCAGTTTGTAGAACCTGCCTCGGGTGAATGCTGCTGGTGTGCGTTGTTTCAAAGAGATGCTAATGTACCATTCTGAGCCTGCTTTCCAGCAGTTCTGCAGTTGAGCTCGTGCAATTCTGCACAAGCTCTCGGAGCTGTGTCCCAGGCAGAAGTACTTCTGGTCATATGTCTGTAGCTGCTGTTAAACCAGCTTAACTGCTGGCTATTGCTATCCCAGCCCTCCCTTTTCACACCCCTGCAATCATGTTTTTGCTCTTATGGAAGTTTTGTGTTAAGTTTTTTATTAAATTGGAGGAAAAACCCTATCAGGGAAGCATTGGGGTACTGCGGGTCAGCTACAGCTGGTGGTTGAACCACAGGCTCAACTGTTGTCTGCTGACTGGGGCAAAATGGTTTCTGCCTTTGTTCTTTAACTTCTATGGAGTGTTTATATGGAAGGCAAAAGCACGTGCGTGTATGTATGGAAGTGTCCCAGTCACGTCTCCAGTACATTATGGAACAGTTTCTGCCTCTGTCCGCAAGTGCTTTTGCAAGTGGTGCTCATGCCTTGCAGGGAGCACATATGGCACCCAGAAAGGGAGACTTGCCTCTGACTTCCCTCATAGTTCAGGCAACAGTTACTGGCAGTTGTATGCAAAGTATTCCTGTTTCGTGTTTTACTTTGTGTGTTTAGTGTTTATCTTCCTCTCTCTGTTTTCAAATTTGGTGTCTGTCTCGTTACTCATTCACTGCTGTTGCAGATAACACCAGTGTGTTGTAAGTTCCAGCTTTGTCTATTACAACATATGTGCACTGGCTTCATTAGCTGCACTGCCTACAACTATTTAATGCCTCCTCCGTGTGTCTGCATGTGTTAGATTGGCCTGCTGAGGCTGAGTGGGGCAGCATGACTGTGTGTCGATTTAGACCTTGTTTACTTCTGATTAGAAGTATTAAATACTTGTGTGCTTATTATAGACCCTTCCCCGAAGCACCGCTGTGTGATACACCCGTTTGTAGCTAATGGTAGGTGCTGGCAGATCGAGAGCGATCCTCACTGTTGTACTGGTGGTCACTAGAAACCTTTTCTTGCTGGGTGTCACAGTTTAGGGTCAGGGCAACCCTGCAGACCTGTGACAGCTGCTCTGTTAACCCCCTCCCTCCCCACAGGGGAAGAGAAAGGGAATGAGGGAGAGAGACTCAGTGCCTGGAAAAGGGAACTGGAACAGCTTAAATGAAAATTAATAATAATAGATGGAATATATGGAAAATCAGTATTGAACCCAACCCCCTGATGGCAGCTATGTAAATGCCACCACTGGTGCTGTGGAGCAGGCACTGGGAGAGTCCCAGACTGGACCCTGCAGCAGATGGAGCTGAGTTCAGGGGCTGGATTCTGGTGCTGGATTCAGGACACACGGATGGGGATCGAAGGCAGAAGGGACAGAGGCCTCCTGGGAAGCTCTGAGGAAGGAACCGAAAGAGGAGCTGAGCCCAGCCCAGCCAAGCTGGCAAAGTGGCCAAGAGGGGAGAAGAGCCACAGCCCCTCCTGCCCCCTCAGCTTTATCCCGCCCGTGCCGTCCCTGGGCCGGGACCCCTGGCTGGGCAGTTTGGGGTCCCCTGTCCTGGCCGCCCCTCCCGGCTGGTGCCGCCTTTCACTTTCTGCACCCCCGGCGTGGGGCACGAGCCCCAGCAGTGGCCTCGCTCTGCACCCCCCTGGGTGCTGACTCTGAACACGGGGGGTTCTCCCTGCTGGGAGCAGCCCCTGCCTGTGCCGAGTGCTGCTGCCCGCAGCCAGGGTGGGGGGGAGAGGAGCTGAGCTGGGAAGGGAAATCACTGACCAGAATTGTTCTGTTCTCTCTCAGACCAGGACAGATTCCCAACCTCTGGCACTGTGGCCACTCCCCCCACTCAGCAGTGGCTGCACCAGGGACAAGTGGCTTCTGAACCCTGTTTTGGGGACCAGTTGCTGGTGCTGAGACCCCAGATGCACACGTGCTCACAGAAGTTAGAGACCCTTACCCAAGGAAAGGCAGGACAGATGGCACTGGTTGAGCACAGGGCACGGCAAAACACTGACCAATGGCCTCTTGAACCTTTTTGTCCCCTTATCTCTCTGTTTTCCTGTGTTTGTTCCCAGAAGATATCCCAGAAGAAGTCCTGTCCAATGTCAAGGTGCTTCTCCCTTGCTGTACTTTGCATTCCCCAACATGCCATTGTGTCTGTGGGTAGAGGAACATGCTCTGGCTCACCTGCCCTGGGAGTAGCTGGACCAGGGTTATTTTTGGGTATGTCCACCTGTTCCTGCCTCTCTTTGCTCCTTTGTGTGTGTGCAGATGAGGTTTTTTGTCACAGAACTTAATAATTATCTAATCTTGGCTCATCTAGGGAGATTCCCTGCAGCTTGCCCTTGATTAAACCCAGCTTAGAAAGGAAGACACCAGGCCTTGTCTTCATGAGATGCTGCCACCCATGTCCTGGCCAGGCTGGAGACCTGTAACACAGCTACCAATAGTGCTGTGCCCTCAGGGACCAAGTGTCCTGCCAGGGGCAGGGGACACTGAGCAGCTCAGAAACAGGAGCTGCTCCAGCACTGAGTGATGAGCTGGGCTGGAGCGTGAGGAGGAGACGGATGCAGGGGCATGGAGATGTTACAGGTTGGGGATGGGTTTAACACTGTGTGTCCAAGGTTCTGTTGCTGGAGCTGTCTGTCTGGCTCGGTAGCCAGACCCAAGGGTGCAGGAACCATGTAGCCAGCCCGTGTGGGTCCATTGTGTTTGGACATGTGCATTGAAGAGCAGAGAGGCTGCTTCTATTTCCTTCAAGAGGGTGATACTAAGGGCAAAGCTGCTAAGTTGCGACCTTCCCCTTGTCCCAGAGGCTCTCGAGTTCTCTGGAGGGATTGCCTGCTGTCCTGCGTTGGGTTGGCTTTGGATGTGCAGTTTAGAGCGGCTCTGCTTCGGTCCTGTCCCACATCTCTCCCTGAGCTCACAGGAGGGGACCTTCTCAGTGCCTTCCTTGCATCCAGAGGCTTTTGGTTTTCTCCGGACTTTCTGTAACAAACTTTTGTGCCACCAACAAGTGGGCCTGTGGGGGCTGTGCGTCTCCAGCACCCTAAAGCCTGGGCCAGCAGCAAGCAGTCACTAGAGCCACCAGCACTTGGTGTGGCCACCAGCTCTGTCCCTCTGACCGGACCCTGCCTCAGTATGGACACATCCTGAACAAGAGCAACTGCTCGTAAATGTGTAGGCAGTTGTGAGGACTGTCTGGAGGAGGTGGGAGCAAACACTGCTGCAGCTCTTGTACAGAGACGCCTTCTCCACCTCGGAGTCGAGGGCTGTGCTGTGGAGCTGCCAGCAGCATCTCCTGCGTGTCTGAGCATCTCTGCCTGGAACTGGCTGTTGGGTCAGCGGGGCCTCAGCGCCGCCTGCCAGGCAGCTCCGTGCTGTGGTGCGGTGCTGAAGAGCCCAAAGCAGCCCAAGGAATTTCCCTCTCATCTGAGAACTCCTGTTTTAATGAAAGAAACGGAGCTTCAGCAATACCACGCTCTATAAAAACCGAGCCACTGGCTGCAGTGTGGGGAGTGGGGTGAAGCTGTCCTGGAGAGCGTTGTCTTGCCTGGTTCCCATGGCCCTACTGGTCACACCAGCATCGCCTTGGCTCCGGGGTCAGCTGGTGTGTGGCCTGGCTGCTGTCCACAGGCTTGTCCCTGGACCCCATTGAGATGGGTTGCTCTGGAGTTCGGGCCAGTGGGGTCAGGGTGGGCAGCATGGCCTGTTTCAGCTGCTTGGCCAGGATGGACTGGTGTGTTTCCCACTGTGCTCAAAGCCTGTGATGGGGAATTTCCAAGCTGAGGAGTGCTGCAGAACCAGACTGTGTGTATTAATGGCAGGTGCTGGTGGTGACACCTTCTGCCTTGGGGTGAAGGGGGACTGGGGTGCCCATCTCTGTCCTATGGTGCTGTGCTTGCCCAGCTCAGGCTGCTGGTGTGCCTGTAGCAGCGGGGTCTGGCCAACACAGGTCCCTTCAGTCCAGTTTCTCTGCATGGAGGGTTTAAAACCAAAGCCTGCTGAGGATTTGGGTCAGAAGTTGGGATTGGATCATTCTCACACCAGTGTGTCTCTTCTTCCTTGCTGCCAGTCCTGCAGTAGCTCTGTCCCACCCAGCTCCAGGTGACACCCCCACCTTCCCACATCTCTGGGCTCCTTGGGAGGGCTGTGCTGTGCTTGGGGACAGCCCCGTCCTCTCTGCTGTCTTCTGTGGGAGGACACAGGGCTTCATGCCGTGGGTGCCCTGCAGTGCTCTGAGCCCCAGAGAGCTCTAAGACCTGCTGTCAAAGGGCAGCGCTGTAAAGACTCAGCCTCAGTTTGGCTGTTTCCCATCTGAAGGGGGAACTGGGAGTCAAGCGTCTGTCACTGGGGCTGTCACGGGTCGGCCTGGTGACATGAGACATGCCAGGGGCTGGCCTGAGCCTGCACAACAGAGCTGATCTTCTTGAAGTGTTTTGGAAAAGAGCTCCTGGAAGAGCAGCGGCTTTGCAGGTGAAGCTCCCGGCTGCCGGGCACTCCCACCCTGTGCTGGGCACGGGGCTGTGCGGGGAGGCTGGACAGGGGGTGGTGAGTGAGGAGTTGAACCCCCTGCGCTCCTCTCCACATTGGAGCTCTGATGGGGCTGTGCCACGAGGCAGCTGACGCGACACAACAGGAGCCTGGGTGGTTGTGGGGATGGTCCAGGCACGGGTGGGAGCCGTCCAACCTGGGCCATGTTGGGCACCTGCCTCCGCCCCTTGTTCTGGTGGAGACATGACTTTAGATGACTGGGGGCCAAGCTTTTGGTGCTGCCATCTCCAGTCCCCTGGGAATGGCTGGTTTGTGAGCACCTGGGGGACACTGGGCTGGGAAACAGCCAGCGGTGATGTACCAAGAGCAGGTCACATGAAAGTGGTATCGTCATGGGCTAGGACAGAGTGACAGCTGCCTGGCCACAGCCAGGAGCAGGGCCTGGCCACCTTGGCTCTGCACGCTGCTTGCCAGGGTGGGTGGATGTGGCGTGGTGGCTGAGGCTGTTTCTTTGTGTGTGCCAGCAAGCTGAGGTCCCGGGTGCTGGCCAAGCAGAGGGATGGCTGAAGTGGCAGGTGACGGGGTGTCATATGCATGTGGCAGAGGATGAGGCTCAGAGGGAGCTGGGGGCACCACTTGCCCCTGCAGGAGCTGGATCCTGCCTGCCTCTCCCAGTAAACCCAACAGGAAAAGTCATTTGTCTTCCAGCCAGGGCATCAAGGCAGGGTGCTGAGGAGACCCTGGCAAAACCAGCAGTGAACTAGAGCCTGCAAAGTCCTGGTCCGCCTGTCCTAGCCACAAAATCCATCTTGCCTGCAAGGATTTTTGTGTCTCCCAGAGGACTCTCTCCCAGCATCGCTTCCCTTCCCATTGCCAAGCAATGGGTGTGGCTGGCCATGTTCTCCAGGGTCAGCACGCATCCGGGGTCCATTGGGGATCCAACATTTTGGGGAAAGATGTTTCCAGTGAAGCTTTTGCACTCCTGTAGCTGGGCTGGGGCCCCATCTCCACTCTCCTTAGCAGCAGAGCTCTGGAGCACTGGGCCCTAGAGCTGAAGTTGTACCAAAGGCATCAATTGGAGAGGGAAGAGGTGACATCGTGTTGCCACCATTCAAAGCTGATAAGGCTTTTGGAGAGCGGCCAATGCAGAAGGACCTCAGCGTGTTGCAGCGTGTTGAAGATGCTGCTGCAGGCACCAGGATAGCAGGGACCACATGAAAACCATCCTGGACCATGACATGCTGTGTTCCCATCCTGGCCTTTTTTGGACAGCAGGAGTGGGTTTGTGTTGTCCCCTTGGCCGTGGGCAACCTGAAGGTCGGTGCTGCAGTGGGGGAAGGATTTGGGACAGGTGAAAAGACCACGCTTTGCTTGCTGAGATGTGCTCACTCCTATCTACCATGGGGGAAAGCAGAGGTGACTCGTGGCTCCTGCAGCCCATCCATCCCTTCCTGGAAGAAGAGCCATCACACACGAGCATCACATCTCAGGTTGCTTTTGCATGGCCAGCAGTTCCTGTGATGTGGTCTGGGATCCCCGATGGAGGTGTCTGCAGCTTCCAGGAGCTCTTCAACAATTGCTCTCCATTTGATCTCCCGATCAAAGCCTGAGAAGTCATTAAAACCTGCTTTGAATTTGCTTCTTGAAGCCAAATTCTGTGTTGAACCTCAGTCCACAGGAGACATCCCCTGTGTTGGCCAGTGGCGGAGGGATTCCTGCTTGCTTCCCCTCCTTTCCCTCACACCCTTCCCTGCCAGTCCCCAGTGTGGTTTCTGGGTGCACTGTGGCTCAGAGATCCCTTAGCTGCTGAGCTTTGCTGTTGAAGGCAAAGGGGAAATGAAAAAAGGAAGCGATGTGTATTGCAGAACCATTGGAAGAGGTCAGGAAAACCCTGGGGACTCGCTGATGTGGTGGATCTGGAGGAGCTGTTGGCTCAACAAGGCACAAAATTCTGCTTATCAGAAAACGGCAAAATTTGCCTTCCCTTTTTGAGGTTTGTGTTAACTGACAGAAACCCCAGAAAAATCCTAGAGAAACAGATTTATTCCAATAAAGAGTTGATGGGATGACTTTGGCCATGGTGGTTCCTGCAGGTTTCTGACACTGGCAGCCAAAAGCCCCTGGTTATCAACCCCCCTCCCCGTCGTCTTCCCCAGCATCTGCAGAAGGGCCTTCCACAAGAGTCTGTTTAAAAGCCAAGAAGATAAAGCTGGTTTGACTCCCCGGGAGGCTGCTGGAGGCAGAGGGTGAAGGTTCTGTAGCAGCTGCTGTCTCCTGCCCCAGGGATGTCACATCTCCCCTGGGGCCGCCCAGAGCATCCCCCTGCGCTGCTCAGCCCGGGCCTGCTGCGGTGCTGGGGCTTGAGCAGCAAACTGGAAGGTGGGGGGTGGGTTTCAACAGACCAGTGCTGTCCTGTCCCACTGGTGTGGTGTGGGGCAGTGGAATGGTGAGGCAGCATTCTGCAGCGGCGCTGGGATGCGTTTCATGCTTCTCCTGCCTGATGCATCTCAGAGCTGTGCTGCTGGAGAAGACGTGTTGGCAGCGCCCGGGGAGGGGGGACCCTTTGTGTCTCCCCATGTCACCCAGCATGAGCAGCTGGCTTTCATGCAGGGGCTGGGTGCAGGGGCTGGAGGACCCAGGCAGGCAGGCTGCCTGCAGGCGACAGACTCGCAGGAAAGCAGAAGTGACTCTGGTTTGGGCTGGGCTATAAATGATCCGCAGCGGGAAACATGCCGGAGCCGCCGGGACTTGCAGCTGAGGAGCTGATGTCAGCGGTGGCTACGCCAGGCAGGGCCCCAAACCAGTTGCAGACACCCTGTGGGAGCTTCCACAAGGCTGTGGCAGAAGTTTGGGGCCAGTGCGGCTGAGCTGAGGTCACTACAGCAGGGGAAGGTCTCGGCCTCCTGCAAAGAGCTTGGGAATCCCACCTGGAAAGGGGTTGGTCGGCTGAGCCTCCACCAGCCCACTGAGACCACAGCGTGGCTGGGGCTGGGGTGCTGCAGGGTTGGGGACTTGACAAGGGCACCCAGAGCACCCTGTGCCCCGTGCAGCAGCAGCATTTCTGTCCTGCAGGCATTTTTTGTCTCCTTGGCTCTAACTTTGCTCCTGGTGTAGACCAGGGGGAGGGTGGTTCTGTGTCTTCTGTGGGGCTGGCAGAGTGTTTGGGTTCATTTCTCAGTGGGCTGTTGGCTTCCGCACCCAGCTCAGGGCAGCCTGGCAAGCGTTTCCACACCTCCTGACTCTGTTTCACCTTGTTCCTTGCAGTCAGGCCAGTTCAACGAAGACATGATCCCGACGGTGGGCTTCAACATGAGAAAGATCACCAAGGGGAACGTTACCATAAAGGTACAGTGCAGATGTTACCCCTGGTGGGAGCTCTTTGGATGAAAGATGAAGGGAGATGGGTGGGTCTTCTCCTGGAGACCAAAGGATGCCAGCAACCCTAGCTGCAGCTGGAAGATCTGCCCTGTTAGGTTCCTACCCACTAGAGGAGATGGTGGGAAGGGATATGGAGGAGATGGTGGGAAGGGATGGAGGAGATGGTAGGAAGGGATGGAGGAGATACAGGCCTTTGCACCAAGAACCAGTCAGGGCTGCAAAGCTGGAGGTTTTCTTGCACCTCTAGCTTGCTGCTGGGGACTCAGGGATGTGGTCACCTTGTTGAGGGTGGGAGCACCAGGTCATGGCTTGCAGGTGGTGGTCTCTGCCTTGAGAACAAAGGGAGGGGAGATTTCTACCCTTTCTGGATCTTTCAAAGGCCCTGGGTTGGACTGGGAAATGGTAGTGGGACAAGCCTGACAAGCTGGTTTGGGGTCTGTGCCGGCTGCAGAGATGCTCCTGGCGCGTGCGGAGTGGTTTGAAACGGCAGCTGCATCAGCAGAAGGTGGGATGGGCATGGGGAGCAGTGTCCCGGCACGGGCAAGGGGGTCCCCCCGGTGCCAGCAGAGGCACCCTCGGGAGGTGTGTTCAGCAGCCTCCAGCCGAGCAGGAGGCTCATCCCCTCTTGGGGGTGTCCTGAGATCTCTCTCCGTTGACTTGGGAGCCTCCTCGTTAGATCTGAACCAGAGAGAAGGGGATGGGGGTGGGTTTGGTGCATGTCCAGTGCTGGGCGGCCACGAGGGGAAGGGGCATGGTGGGGTAACGGGCAGGAGGTGGGGTAACGGGCAGGACAGTGGGGTAACGCTGCTTTGCCTCTGTCACAGCTCTGGGACATCGGCGGCCAGCCCCGGTTCCGCAGCATGTGGGAGCGGTACTGCCGCGGTGTGAGTGCCATCGTGTGAGTATCGCTGAGAGCACGGTCACCCCGTGCTGGTGCTGAGCCCTGCCAGGGAGCGGCGGCACAGCCCCATCGCCCCACCCCTGCGTGCTGGGTGGACTGGAGCCGGACACCCGCCTTGGGACTTGAGATGCTTCCCCCTGGGGCTGGGGTCCCCAGGGGCTTTGAGCACAGGACAGCCAGGTCCCTGCCAGCTGCAGCAGACCCTTCCCTTCCAGCACCCCTCTGCCCAGCCCTGGGTCTTGCCCTTCCTGGCTCCCATGCTTCCACCAGAGGGGCTGAGCAAAGGCTGCTGCTGTGGCTCAGCCCTGCCCAGCAGGCTGGTGCCAGCAGCACATTTCTGCTCGTGGTGTTTTAAGTGCTGCTGGGTGAATCCTGTGATGAGAGGAGGAGTCTTCATGCTACGCCTGCTGCTGGTTGTCAGCAGTTCTATGAGCTTCTCCACATGTGCCCTGCTTGCAAACGTTGCAGTAAATGCAGCCCCAGAGAGTCCAGGCTGGGGATGAGCTGGCAAGACGCTCATGATGCTCCTAAGCCTGCTCCTTTGCCCTGGGACACCACAGCACCGTTACTTAAACCCAATCAGAAAAATCAGATTTATGTGATCTTCACCAATTGACTGTTCCCTGGGCTTCGGGAGGGCTGGGGTCTGTAACTGCCCTTCCCAGCTGTAGGACTGGCAGGTGAGGAGCAGTGAGGGACCACTCGTCTTGCTTGTTGGGACAGCAGCGTCCGGTTCTGCCCTTGCTGATTGTCACCGTGTTGGGACACGTCCTTGACACTTTATTCCAGTGAGTTTTGCTGGAATTTATAAAATCCCACTTTTTTTTTTTCACTCCTTTTACTGCCTCTTCCATCATTTCATAACTATTCCAAAGCAGCCCATCTGGTTGAGAGAAACCGAAAGGACCTGTGGCCACCAAGGTCATTGTCCAGTCTGCCTGCCTTGCCTCGAGCGGTGCTGAGTCCCTTTTCTCCTGTCTGCAGCCCTCCTGCTCCATCCAGCGTGCTGCGGGCAGTGCCCAGGTCGCGTTCTTCCCTCTCCCCGAGTGCAGCCGGGCACCTTGTGCCGTGCTCAGGCTCTGTTCCTGTTCTTAACAAACCCTGCAAGGCCTGATGAAGCTCGATGGTGTTACTCACATCTTCTCTCCCAGCTTCTTGGTCTTTAAAACAAAGGCTGCTCTGCTTAGTTCCTCTCCCCAGTTTCAGCTTCACTTGTGTCCTTTTCAGGATGTCTGCCCGTAGGAGCTGAATCCTTCCCTACCTCCCTCCCAGCCGCTCAGAGCGAGCACTGCTGCCCGCTGGCTCCGTGTGCCCTGGGCTCCGTGCCCGAGATTGCTCCTGTCGAGAGGATGAACAAGTCCTTCCCCCTCTCGGGTCAACATCTCCACCAGCATCAGCTCCTCCTGTCTTCTCCACTTGCTGTTCTGGGTGTCTCCAGAGGAGCTGCCACATGCAGATGAGCCTCGGTTGGGCACTTTCAGGGCAGTGTGTGTCCTGCAGGTTCTTCTGCCCGGGCAGTGCCTGGGCTTCCCCTGCCTGCTGTGTCCCTGCCATCACAGGGTGGACACCCATGGGGATGGGGACAGGGAGGTCTCCCACTCCCCTGGGAGATAAGAGGGGCTCTCAGCCCCACAGCCTTCCTTGGGAAGGGGGGTCCTGGGGAAGGATCCCATTATCCATCCCCTCTGTGTGCTGGCCCAGGAGCCAGTGCAGGTGGTGTGGTTGCCATGTGGGCAAGGATTGGGGGTGGCGTGGACCACCACTCAGAGGTGTCCCTTCCCTTGCAGGTATATGGTGGATGCTGCTGACCAGGAGAAGATAGAGGCCTCCAAGAATGAACTGCACAACCTGCTCGACAAGCCACAACTCCAGGGCATCCCGGTGAGCTGTCATCTGGACAGGAACCCCCAAGCCGCTTGTGGTCCCCAGGCTGGTGGCTGTCAGGGTTTGCAGTGAGGGGCTTGGATCTTGCAGAACAGATTTGGGGTGGGCATCCCCTTCCTTAGGGGTCTTCCCTTCCCCGCTGCACTCCTGCAGGAGCTGTAGCAATGTCTAGCCCAGGGCTGGGCCAGCTGGGAGCTTTAGGAGAGACTGAGATCTGTTCTCTCACACAAATTTGCACCTTCTTTACAGGGGGATGTTCATGTCTTGGAGAGTGGCTGGGCTGTGAGGTTTGAGGGGGCAAGCTGGGGTAGCAGCTCTGCCCATGCCGGGGCTCACGGACCATCCAAAACCAGCAGCCTTTGAAAAGAGCTGATGGAGGCTCTTGCCACAAATCCCAAACATTTGCTGCTGACTCAATTAAGCTCCCGCCGTAACGCGCTGCGTTTGCAGATCTTCTCAGGGCTCTTTTTTTTTTGAGAACTAAGACTCCAAAGTTATGTTGAGGGGTGTGGCTGTGGAGGCTCTGGCTCACCCTGGGAGGGCAGATGCGGCCTCAGCGCTGCCCTTGTCAGGTGAGGGTCGTGTGGCACCTCCCGGAGCAGTCACCTTGGAGTCCTGGTGGACAGCAGGCTCTCCATGGGACAGCAATGGGCTCTTGTGGCCAGGAAGGCCAATGGTCTCCTGGGGTGCATTAAGAAGAGTGTGTCCAGCAGATCGAGAGAGGTTCTGCTACCCCTCTACTCTGCCCTGGTGAGACCTCACCTGGAGTATTGCCTCCAGTTCTGGGCTCCCCAGTTCAAGAGGGACAGAGATCTACTGGAGAGAGTCCAATGGATGCTATGAGGATGCTGAAGGGTCTGGAACAGCTGCCTTAGGAGGAAAGGCTGAGTGAGAGACCTGGGCCTTTTTAGTCTGGAGAGAAGACTGAGAGGGGATCTAATTGATGTCTATAAATCCATGAGGGCTGGGTGTCAAGACGGCAGGGCCAACCTCTTTT